>CAUYRH010083447.1:0-82138 GCA_963574655.1 Perodicticus potto | reverse complement strand
CGTGGGGGGTGGGTGTGTGGGGGGGTGGGGGTGTGGGTGAAGGGGGGGCCGCGGGGGGGGGGGGCAGGCAGCGAGGGAGGGAGGGAGGAAAGAGAGAAGGGGAAAAGAGAAAGGGGGAGAGAGAAAGAAAGTGGGAGTTAGAGAAAGGGGGGAGAAGGGAGGTGGGAAAGATAAATGTTTTACTTATGTGGGATAAAAATACATATCTGGTTATTTTAACAGTTTTTCAAAATATACTGACCTTAAAATCCCAGATTAAGTACATAGAATAATATGCCAAAGGCTGACAAGAACCCCCAAACACACGACATTAAATCATGTTCTGAATGGAGATATTAGGAATGGGAGCTGGCCATTGATTTGTAAATCATCAAACAATACTAAGTTGAATACTCCTGGTAATGCCTCAGGAGACATAGCATCATTGTTAGGATAGTCTCTGAAAATTACTGATGAGCTGTCAAATGCGGAATGAAATTTTGAAGGGACAGTTTTAAAGGTAATACTTCTCATAGAAAGTAAGTAACAAAGAAAACGAGAGGGAGAGAAAGCTGCAACCAAAAGCTGGTAAATAACCACAAAAGTGTAGTGAATCTTAGAGCAGGGATAGTAATGTGGGATGCATTACTTCCTTATCCATAATTTCTAGAATTTTTCAAAAGTAATAAACTATCAATGGATCATTGAACATATAGTTGTTCTGTTACTTAATTAGTCTTAATGATATTTGAACATTTTACTGTCTAGGCTGGATGGAAAAAAAAAGATAAGAATAGAAAGGCTCAGATGACAAGCAAAAATTCAAACCACCATGTAACTCACTCAAGTTCTACTGAAAGTTAGGAATGCTTCTCTGCAAGACTGGATTTTTGATTTCTTCACCCAGGTCTTCAAAAACCATTTTAAAAATACAAAAATGTGTTTAATAGTAAAAGAGAAAATATTATTTGCAATATGTTACAAATACCAAATTAAAAGACTTATGACCGGATTTTTTTGTTGATTTTAAGTGTTTTTTGTTTGTTTGTTTGTTTTTCTGTTTAAAGTTTGGGATGAAAAAAGTGCAATATTCACTTTTCCTCTTTTTTCCAATCACATAAAGTTTTTCTTTGCTGTTCACTGTCCCTTTTCCAATACTAGAACAATCATAATACATAATAAAATGGTGATTCAGTAAGTATTTCCTTAAAGAAAGAAGGAAAGTGTCTTAGTCTGTTTGCATTGTTACAATAGATTACTTGAGGCTGGGTGACTTTAAAGAAAATAGGTGTATTTGGCCCATTGTTCTGTACACCATGCAAGAGCATGGCACCAAGGTCTGCTTCTGGTGAGGGCCTCAGGCTGCTTCTACTCACGGTGGAAGGAAAAAGGATGCCTGTGTGTACAGTGGTCCCACAGTGATGGAGGAGGCAAACAAAAGTGGGGGCAGGGGTATCAGGCACTGAACAATTAGCTCTTGGGAACTTCAGCAGGAACTAAGAGAGTGTGAACTCATTTAGTCCCAGCCCCCTTTTCCCAGGCAGACATTCATCCACTTGAAAGGGATCCAGCCTTATAACACAGACATCTTTCAGTAAGTCCCACCTCCAACACTGGGAATCAAATTTAAACATAAGATTTGGAGGGGGCAAGCATCCAATCTGCCGCAAGGAGAAATAATTAAAAGAAGAAAGAAAGAAAAAGGAAGGGATGAAGGGAGGCACAGAGCGAGGGAGGAAAAATGAACTGATTACTCTTTTTGAACAGAACAAATCCTGTTTTTCTGATTTTCAGTACAGCTGGGATATAGTGTCAGTATATTTTCATTTATTTTAAATTCAACCCAGACCTAGGAAACTTATTTGCTATGAAACACTGAACCAATTATTTAACTTTGCTATTCCAAATTTCTTCATCTTCCATGTAAACAATGTGTGTGTATAAATAATGATAGCTATAGAAAATTATTTTTTCTTTAAATAAAATACGGGGTGAACATATAGTCAAGTCATTTAAGGGAGCTTGTCATGAAAGCTGTAATTACAACCAATTCATAGAAAAATGAAAGCAAAAAATTAATTTTTAGGAAACGGAATTGAGTGATGACAGCAAGATGGCAGAGCCTGCCGATTCCTTCCTTACGTCTATTTAAGATGCAAATAGCTCTGGGACAGCTCAGAAGCCACGTTATAGTGAAGCACCATAGGGGAGAATGAGAAAAAAGAGAATAACCACATATACAGGTTAGAAAAGAAATTGCACCGTGCTCACATCATCCCACCGTCCTGGCTGTCACGTCTCAGCAATATGAAGAGACTTCCCCAACTGTGAGTTCTTCTTGCAGGAAAGAGGGGATCAGGGTGAGCCCCCAGCTGCCCCAGGCTTCTGGGCACTACTTCTGTTTCGTGTTACCCCCATTTCACTGGGGGTGAGCAGCGTACTTACAATGTGTGAGGATGGGTAAGAACAGACCAGGAGGGTGGGGCTCTCAGCACCAGCCAGAAGGCAAATAGCACTGCAGTCCCAAACGTCTGTTCTGCAAAGGACCCCCACGGCCTTCACCTTTGAGGACCTTTGTAGCCAAGTGATTGCTGAAAAGGGCCACCCCCTCCAACCTGAAGCCAACTCCCTTCCTCCCTGCAACATTCACATGCCCAACCCTGGAGTTGCAGTCACCCTTGGTCCAAACCGCAGCTATGCAGCCCCTTGGCCAGCACCCACACCTCAGAAGAGGGTGCAACTGCCTCATCCTTGGCGTGACAGGCCTTAAACAAACTTCGAACACCACTAGTTGCTAGTGTGACCCAGACCCAAGGCTGTGGTTTCTCTGCTTTCCTACGCTCCTAATCCCGGCTCCTCGTCCCCTCTGCACATGCCCATGATCAGTCACCGGGGCCAGCACCGCTGCGGAGCATCCAGAGCAGGACCAGCACCAGGACCAGCCAGCATCTCTTTTGTTATGACCTCCCTCCACCGGGAAATAGAAACCAGAGGTGCAGCAGCTTTCAGCAGCAGGGAACCCAAGCGCCCTCCCTTGGACTCCCACCGTCTTGGCCAGTGAGGGGCCCTACATAGCCAGCTGCACAGGAATAAGGTACAGTGCTATCCCCAGATCTGTAATCAGTGCATCTCACCCAGGCTAGAGGGAGGTGAGATGGGGAGATGTCGGTCAAGGGGTGCAAGAGAAGTTCTGGAACCTAATGTACAACAAGGTGGTTGTAGTCAGCGTATATATGAAATTTGAAATTTGCTAAAATCTTAAGTATTCTCAGCACCACAAACTGGAAAAAAAAAAAAAAAAGCTAACCCTGTGAGCTGATGGATATGTTAATTTGCGGTGAGGACTGCACAAGGACAGGTATATCAAGCCCTCAAGTTGTACCAGTGAAATATACACAGTTTTTCTCTTCAATTATACCTCAAGTAAGTTGGGTAAAACTGAAAACAAAAAAAGGGATAGAGTGAGAAGAAAATGTTTCCTCCAGAGAACCTTGCCTGGGGGGAGCAACTAGGGCCGAGCAGAGCTCTTTGTGCTGGACTTGTTGGCAGCGAAGGCAAGTGCATAAACGTGATGGGTTTCAGGAGTATAATTATCCTATAAAAGGATGCCTTCTAAACCATCAGGAGAAGGCAGTGTTTTTCATACGGTAATAAAGCCTGAGTGAAATTTTCATACAGGGACGTGAAACAAGAAAATCGATAGTATCTTCCAAAGCACCATGTCAAAATGTGGTGGGAGACAATAGTCGCAGGATTATTTCTTAACATTAAGCAAAAACCATAGTAAAACTCATTCTCTGAAACTGTTATTATAGGAATTTAGATTATTGTCCTTATGTAATTTTCTGGTGAAACGCTATCAACTCTAATATTCTACACTTGGGCTAGGACACAGAGATTTTAATATTCTTCATGGAGAGAATTAAACTCAATTGTGTTTTTTGCCTTTTAAACTGGATGCTGCTAAAAACAAGAGCTATAGTTGTTTAATATATTTTATATTGCTCCAGCCAAAACATTATGCTGATATTTTTTTCATTGCTTTTATTGCTATTTTGTTACTTTTCTGTTTAAAGATATATCTTGCTTTTTCAAATGTGTTATAAGGAAATCTTGGAGAAAATTCAATCTATTGTCTGTGCCATCTCTGGTTTCTCCATGAACATTAACACAACTGACAGTTTTGCCCCTTACGAACATTTATATGGGAATGTGAGCATAGGAGCAAATGAAGTTCAGATGAACTAAAGACCCACCTCACTGTGTTATTACAAGCTGGCATCTGCCCAGGATGACCGTAAGGAAATTTGGGGTGAATTCTACTGCAATCCATTCTTTGCATATAAAAAAAAAAAAAATCCTAGAAAGTTTTTATAAACAAGAAAAAGTTTGTGTTGGTGAACTTTGTAGTTGATGACTCTGCCTTGTCATTTGATGGATGAGAGGGTGGTAGTATGTGCCTAATGAAGCAATCATGAGAACAAATCAGCTTGATACAACTTGCAAAGTTTTTATAACTTTCAGCTCTGTTTTGCTGTCATCATTCAAATCAATTACACTGAGCGTCTGAAGTGCTTTTTCTATAGTGTTTACATCTCTTAAATACAAACAGTCAACCAACACCCTTTATTTGTTGATCCAGAGGAAATATGATTAAAGGATTTGTGGAATGTTAGACTGTGTTCAGATTTTTCACAGTCTGGTTTACCCGCAGTAAATGGGTGTCATGGTTTGGTAAGCACAGGGGATGATGACTTTCTAAGGTTTTGAGAACTTTAGGACACTTTAATAAGAAACCAAAACTATTATATTTATTCAGAAATTAGTAAATCCTTTTTCTAGTCCCCAAACTAACACATCCATATGTTTCATGAAATTCTCAATATTCAAGTTTCAGTGGGAAATTAATGTGAGAGTAATTAGAAGACAATTCTTTTTTTTAAGTGACAAAATCTAAGTGAAATATGCATTGAGAATTGGATGCCTTAAAACAAAGACTTAAATCTTCCTTTTTCTCTTTATTTTCTTCTGCAGAAATATTAATGTGCACATTTCTTCTTGATAACTCACAGTGTATAAAAAATGAAATAAAATAGTAAGCTTTTTTCTCTAATACAGCTATTGGGTTTGTTTGACCACTCTCTCCCCATGAATCTGAGGTTCAAGAAAACAAAATGTAATATAATATATTTTAAACAATTATTTGTTTATAAAAAGAAAAAAGACTGGTTACTGGATGGAACAAGTAATCAGGTAAAATGCATTTAACAAGCAGTTTTTTCTCCATCTTATGCTAGATTTTTCAGATATTTATGTTGCCTTATTTCATAACCACAAAATGATACAGAAATGGCGGAGTTTAAATTTTGACATGAGACTGTTCAAATGTCTCTGCCTTCTTTCATCTTGAGAGTGAGTGAACCTTTTCCAGAACTCTCCTAAAACACTTCCCCTCATGCCTCATTGGCTGGAATAAATGGGACGTTCTGGGTCAGGACAGAAAGAACCAACTAGTGTTTACCGATTACTATACTGATCACAATCACCCAGGGACAATTCTAGGAAGTACAGAGACTCAGAACCAGACTCCAAAAGTTCTGATTATGTTTTGAAGTGGTTTTGGGGAATTAGCATTTGTTTTTAAATCTCTTTATGTCAATCTAAAGCAAATAAGCAGCTTAGACCAATTGGACTTTCCCTGAGATGGTTATGGTCCCTCATATCCCACTTGAGGGATTCACAATAATCTTGGGTTCTTCGAAGGAGGAGAATAGAGAAACTAACTTAGACCCAAAAATCTCCTTCCTTAGTGCTTCAAGGAGAATAGAGAATGTGAAACATGCCTTTGGGGCAAATAAGCTGAGTGCCTGAACAATTATTTTAAATGAAATTAAATGCAGAATACAAATGTCCTCATACAATAACTAGGAAAGTGCCATGAAGGCTATGTTAAACAGTTTGATGAAAATGTTTCCGATTGTATATGAAGTTGGCACATTGTACCTCATGATTGCACTAATGTACACAGCTATGATTTAATAAAAAAAATAAGTAAATAAAACAGAGAAGAGATGTGGTAAAGGATTCTTCACTGACACGTCAGGGAGCTTGTGAGCCGAGAACAACTGTGGAAATACTTAAAAGAAGAAAGAATGCTCAATAATCAAATATTCTGGTATTTCAGAGCCCAGGAGCAAACTGGTAGTTGAGCCAGAGTATATAAACCTCCCAAACTTTACCCCAACAAAAACACATGCCCCAAAGCAAGTGCTAGGCTAGCTGTTCCTTCAGTTATTCCTTACTTTCTAAGCATCTCAAGTAGCAAGAGGGACAATTACCTGGAGTCTCACATGATTTCTGATTTATGTCATGCTACCTTACATAATCAACTGAAAATAAAAATACCTAAACTATGATCCACAAAATGATTTTTGTCGTTTTATTTTTATCGTTTTATTTTTCACAGTTGTTTTTATCATCAGAGTATATCCAGCTACAGAAGTATATAAGAATTGCTTTATATTTACATAGCATGTTATTAACTGATTTAATGTGTACAATTCAATAACATTCAATATAGTGTCAAATTTGTGCAGCCATCAGCACAATCAATTTTAGAACACTTTCATTATTCCAAAAGGAACCCTCATAGACCTTAGACATCAACCTTTCTCATTTTGGTAACCATTAATCTCCCATCTCTATTGATTTGGCCATTCTGATATTTCATATAAAGAGAATTATGCAATGCTCAATCCTTTGTTAATGACTTTTACTTAGCATCATAATTCCCAATCTCATACATTTAAACTATATATTGTGAACATTTGTAGTTTTATTCTACTTTTATTCTGAACTATGCTGATTTTATACATCACACAAACATAATTTTGGTTATTATTTATTGATTTACCACTTTGGACTATGGAAATTTGCCTACATTTCTATCTTCTGTCTCCTTTTCCACTAGTTAAGTATTTAAAGGATTATTCCTCTACTTTCAGCTAATAACAATAAAATAATGAGTAACCTTTTCATATAACCTCATAACTTCCTTTATATGACTTTCTCAAGCCACATTTTAATGCTTATTAAAATTCGATCTTCATTTCACAATAAATATATATTTAACAATCAACATCAAACTTTATGTCAGTATCTCTCTGGCCATTTGTTTGAGTGCAGTGCAGTTCCTAAAGACACAGAAAAAAGTCAAATGGAAATAAAATGTCTTGTGATTTTGCATGTTAATAAGTAACATTATTCATGAAAATCAGTTTGAATCATTAAAAAAAAAGGCTAGTTTTCTTGGTATCTTAAACACGTCACTCAGTTGTTTCTGACAAAAATCACTGGTCTTGAAATATGTGGAGCTAATTTTGTATTCTTTTCGGTTAAGTCTTGGTCTCTTTGCCTGGATCATCCTGCGCTCTCTCCTTCATTTTTTTTTTTTTTTTTTTGCGGTTTTTGGCCAGGGCTGGGTTTGAACCCGCCACCTCTGGCATATGAGGCCGGCATCCTACTCCTTTGAGCCACAGGCACCACCCTCTCCACTTCTTTGTTCTTTAAAGTGAAGTGATTTTACAGAATAAATTTCAAGTTTGGTTGATTTGGTTGTATTTTCCCAAGTATGCAGTATACCATTTCAATACATAGTTTCAGAACTCTTCTTATTTCTTAGTTTTAGTAAAGTTTTCTTGAGTTGCAGTATTTAAAAAATTTATTAAATAGTGCTCCATTGGTGAGTTGGTTGTTTGTTTTCTCTTTAGGCACTACGTTTTTAATTATATCTGACTATCTTCAAAAATTTTTATTTTTTTGAAAGTTTTCTCATAGAGTTATATTTATTCCTTTTTACTTTTAATGTGCTCCATTTCTTTTCACCCCTTTAATTTTAATCACTATCATATTTCTTATATCTTGTTCTCTTTCTGAAATAGCTTCTTATATAACATATTCATTTCTGGTATTTATTTCCTCAAGTCTAAATTTCATATTCCAGATAAGGCTTTTTATTTGATATTATATTCTTATGTTTTTAACTTTAGTTAATATTGAAACATTGAGTTATAATTTTTGAGTTATATGTTAAGTTACAACATAATTCCAAATATGACAGTATTTGTTGGTAATGATATAATTTGGGCTTGCAAGGGAAATCAAAATTTTGAGGAATCTGTGTCTCCTACCTCAAGTTCGAGCACTTCCTAATATTTCCATAATTT
Organism: Perodicticus potto; assembly: GCA_963574655.1. Lineage (NCBI taxonomy): Eukaryota > Metazoa > Chordata > Mammalia > Primates > Lorisidae > Perodicticus > Perodicticus potto. The sequence goes on along the minus strand of CAUYRH010083447.1, from coordinate 73,934 downwards.
TCTGGTGAGATCAGTATTAATATTACTATGAATTTTTGATGTTGATAATGAAGTTTGTCAGCATTGGAAGATCTTCATCACTCAGTGAGTGAATATTTTTCAAATGACCCATACATGATGTTGTAAAATAATATAAGGGTAAATTTCAATTCAGGGCAAGATAAACCCATGGATTTTAATACAGCTGAATATAAAAAGTTCATTTATATACTTGACATGAACTACTTGTCAAGTATGCAATACAGCATCAAAAAAGAATACTCACCATGATCTGAGAGGCTGTTGTAAACACACACCAATGGCTACATTTCCTTCATGTACATTAACTTTTATAACATTTTGCTACAGACAGAAGGCAAAAGCAAATATGACAATCCAGCAATTTTCTGTAAAGACCGGCATTAAAAAGACTCGCACAATCTGACAGTGACATTTTGCTCACTAATGTTTTTTTTTCAATTTTAGAAAATTGTAGTAATTTTTACCAAAAAAAAAAAAATGCAAGATGACATCCATTATTGTCAATTTCAAGCATAAAAATGATTTCCATTTATTTATCAAAATAATTAGAGAAATAAGAAAACAAAGAGGCCTAATTCTCCTCATTAAATATAAGAGAAGACTTTGCACCCTCCCTTTTCTTAGATCATTTCCTTTAAAACAATTGTAGTCATTACAAATTCTTTCCGGGTTTCACTGACATATAAACCTTTTAAAAATTAAAATGAGTTTCCTGCCAGCTTTAAGACCCAGAAATGTCTTCATAAGTAGGCTTCAGGCAATCATCTCTTTCAAATGTTGCTATCAAGGAAGATAGTATCCCTTTCTCACAGTACCCCTGGGAGGGTAGGAGCTTAACTTCAGTGGGTTCTGTACTCCGAGTTGCAAAACGACATTGGGTCATAACAATTTATTTTTCCATGGTTTGATGCCAATTAGTTAATACAGATGTTCTCTTTTTTTGCAGTTTTGGCCAGGGCTGGGCTCAAACCTGTTACCCCAGTGCTCTACTTCTTGAGCCAAAGGCACCACCCCAGGTAGTCTATTAACTACCAAGCTATTAAGATGGACCGTCTATGATAAATTGTGCTGTCAAGCCCTCTTACTTCAATGGCTAGTTATTGTTTAACTGTCTTGAGAGCATGTATACAATGAGTAGAGGCGCTTGGCCATATAGAAGGATGATATTTCTTAGTTGCAGGCTCTGTGGTCATCGTGTGCTGGCTTAATGCTCAAGCTGTGATAAAATTGTTCTCCTTCTCTTCTGCTTTCAGAAAGATTTTCTGAGTTGAAAGAAGATTTTGTTTTTAATCATATGCCCCTAAAAAAGAATATTTATGGAATTTAAATACAATTTTCTCCCTATTTTTTTTATGAAATTAATGTTCCTAAATTTTAGGAGAATGTATGTTGGGTAAAGGGAGGTAATGGTCAACTTTCAATTCTGTGGTGCTAGAACTTCTGTTGTTTTCATCAATATTCAGAAGCACGGTTTCATATATTGTGAGACTTTCACTTCCCTTTCCTTCCGCCATTTTTATCTGAAAGTTTTATTCCCTTGGCCCTCATGTTGAATTTTATTTCTCTTCAGAATGCATTCTCCTCAAAGGTAAATTCGTCTGTTGGATTGACTAGATTCCCAAATTTTCTTTGCCTTCACTTATGCTTTGAAGGGAGAAAAATCCCTGTCCATATCAGCTGTACACCTTAAACTGGTCAACCCAGTGAGCATACATTAGGACTTTGGGAGTTTTCAGCATTCAGATTTATAAATTTCCTGATGCTTTGTTCTTCCTCCTTCAGCACAGATGTGGATACCACCCAAGTCTTGCAACTGTCGAAGTTGGAAGATAAACACAGTTATTTGTCAGTAGGTTACTTTGCTTGTCTTACTATTTTAGTAATTGTTCTGGGACAAAAGAAGGAGAAATCAGGGAAATTAAGATTAAAAATCTGGGCTGACACCACTACCATCTTCCCAAATGTCCTTAAGTCTTTGGTTTTATTAAGAAAATGGGTATAATCTTCCTCTGAAATTTATTACTTATTTTATACTTTATACCTCTCTAATTTCACCTATAATACACTATAACTGTTTTTTTTTTTTTTCAAAAGCTGAGACAGCTCTGATATTTTACCCTTTTATGACAAATGTGATTTTGATACCTAAGGCCAGGAATATTGCTTTTTATCACCAATATATTTTAAAATGTCAGCCTATTATTTGATTCTATTCTGAAATTCAGAGTTATCTCTATATTTTACATATTTCTTCATTCCAAATATCTCATCTCTTTGCTCTATTTAATGTTTAGTTTAGTATTCTTAAACTATTCTCCATGCCACTGACTGTGGCTTCAGTGCTAATGATTTAATTATGAGATTGTCTCTAATGCAGTATAAATCACTACAATGTTTTATGCTTACTTAATTTATTTTCTATAGTTTCTTTGCTTATTTGTTAATATTAAGACGTTTTACAATGTTTATATACTGTGTGTTAACAGGTAGTTGTTAAAGAATACATTTTGTTTAAAGTAAAATTCTGATTTTTGAACAAATCTCAAAACTCTTATTTAGCATATTAATTAAAGAGGGAACCAGTAAGAAGTTACAATTGGTTCCTGTGTGTCAAAACACACACACATAGATACACACACACACAGACCCACACAGAACATAAGCGGTTAATGGTGTTGAAGTAAATTTATAAATAATACAAAATTTGCCAGTGTAGATGGGGCAATAATCAATTATATATCACTGGCCATAATTACATTTCTAGAGACTAGAGTCATTTGCATTATACTACATTTTCTACATAGATTTCTAAAATAATTCTAAGACAACAAAATGCAGAAGGGTATAATGGATAAACCAACCAACACATTTTTTTCTCATTTTGAAAGTTTTCGATATTTGCCTCATTTTCAATTATTTCCCTTTAAGAATATTTTACGGGTTCAAATACAGCCCGGGCCTGACAAACAACAATGACAACTACAACCAAAAAATAGCCAGGCATTGTGGCGGGTGCCTATAGTCCTAGCTACTGGAGAGGCTAAGGCAAGAGAATCACTTAAGCCCTAGAGTTTGAGGTTGCTGTGAGCTGCAACGCCATTGCATTCTACCTAGGGCAACATAGTGACACTTTATCTCCTTTAAAAAAAAGAAAATTTAAATATAAATTTGCCCTACAATCCAGCAATTCCACTCCTATGTACATTAAAGCATATGTCCAAGCAGATATTTGTTCAAACATGTTCACAGTAGCATTATTCATAATGGCCAAAGGTAGCAAAACTCAAAGTATCTATGAAATGGTGAATGTATAAATAGGTAATGAATTCATACAATGTAGTGCTTAATGTTCAGCAATAAAAATGAACAAATATTATTTTTAAAAAAGAATATTTTAGATTAATGTGAGGGTACAAATGATTGGGTCACATTGTTTGTATTTGTTAGGTAAAGTTCAAGTTGTAGTTGAGCTCATCATCCAGGGAGTTTTGCAGTATGCCTTCCATTGTGCCTATTAGGTGAGAACTTACCAGTCCCCTTCCTTCTCTCTCTGTCCTTTCCCCCTCTTGAATTTAATTCTGCTTTTATCTTATGTGGGGGTGTAGTTGTTTATCTATTGGTTTCATCTAACTTACAAATGGATTAATACACTGGTGTATGTATACCATGGAATACTATTAAGCCATAAAAAGATGGAAACTTTACATCTTTTGTATTAACCCAGATAGAGGTGAAGAACATTCTTCTTAGTAAAGTATCACAAGAATAGAGAATTATTTGGCTTAATATTTTTATTTTTTAAAGTAAAAAGTTCTAAACCCTCGCCTTACGTTTTCTGTTTGGTCACCATTCCTACTCTCTTTTCTTATATTGAATATATGGTGTCTTCCATGTAGACTGATATGGGAATATATTGAATAATGGCATCCTCCCTCTATGTTTTTATTGTTCAAAATGTCTCAGTTATTTTAACTGTGTCTTAATTTCCTTTCATTTTAATGTATTTCAGAGAGAGATAGAGAGAGGGAAAAAAACTCTTCTACCTTTCCTTATTTAAAGCCCTGTTTAACTGGTTAAACAGTCTTAATATTGTAAAGGCAACAGCCTATATAAAAATGTAATATCTATTTAGTGTTTGTGCAAAGCTAATTTACCACTAGCTTTTTGTTAGTCATCAGAAGAATAGTCTATTTACTGAATATATAACTATGACTGTTTTGTACCAGAATTTTTTATTTTGTTAGACACAGTGAAAATTACACTGTCTTGGGACCTGACTGAACTGCATGTAAAAAATAGCCTTTCATTTAAAAATAATTATCTTTATATTTAAGTAGGAGGTCTTTGGGATTAAGAGGTTTGAATATTACTAAAGAGGAAAAGTTCTCTGTGCATTTGGAGTGCAGGAAATAATTCAAGAACTGAGATAAAGTGGTACCCAATTCCTTAGCTGCTAAGGAAGAATTGGGAGGGTGGTTTCTGTTTTTGAATGGAACACAAGAGAAATACAATGGACCAACCTTCTACTAAAGAAGTAGACATAATTATTTGCTTTTTCCATACACACTCTGGCCCATAAATTTAGTTCAGCTCATGATTAGAAATGTATTTACAGCTTCACACAGTTTACAGATAAAACAGATTTGGTTCCTGTAGCTCAGCTGCTAGGGCACCAGCCACATACACCAAGGCTGGCAGGTTCAAACCCAGCCCAGGCCAGCTAAAAACGAATGACAACTGCAACAAAAAATAGCCGAGTATTGTGGTGGGCACCTGTAGTCCCAGCTACTTGGGATACTGAGGCAAGAGAATCACTTAAACCTAAGAGTTTGAAGTTGCTGTGAGCTGTGACACCAGAGCACTCTACCAAGGGCAACATAGTGAGACTCTGTCTCAGAAAACCACAGATTTATTCAATTGCCTTGAACATTTAATATCTTTTCCACCAAAATATTTATACTCTATTTAAGAAAAACACTCATAGGAATTGTTTTAAAAGCTTTGAGTCACAAAGCTTTAATACATTTGGGTTATGTGAATTTAATTTTTTATAAATTCAATAAAATAAAATCCCATGTCATTCTATCTATGCTACATAAATGTTTTCCAAGATTCATAAATTTCTTTAAATATAATGATGTTACTATAACTCTTTGTACAATGGAGAAGCACCTAAAAGTTTCTAAAAAGTTTCTAGGAAAGAACTCCGGTTGATTCGGGATATTGCAATAACAAATGAGTGTGAATAAAGTATTGTGTTTTCTAACAAAAGGAAAACCTGACTCACACCTGCACAAACACTAAATAATATTATAAAAGTAATGTAAAAACTAATTTATTGTTTCAAAAAATGATAGTCAAGGAAGACTTCATATGCCTTCAAACATGTACTTTACATAGTTCTTTTACATATAAAAAGGTCAGAATTAAATTTTAGAGTTATAAATTTGATGCTTAAAAATCTTTGTGTTGCATTTCATGTTGATTGGTCATTTGAGGAAAATAAATTAATATAGTTAGGCATACATTTTTCATGCTGGTATAATAATAATCATGTGAAAGATATGGAAATGGAGAGACACATACAAGCACTCACACTCACATTTATTTAATTTGCCTCCTATTCTACCACACAGCAGCACAAAAATTGAAAAGTGTGCCCATACTTAAAAAGAAGATTTATAGAAACAAGCTTTTCAGAATAGCATATGGTGCTTTAATTCAATTTCACTGAAAGGTAAGAAAAGCCCTTTACAATGGATAATTATGAAAAGCAAACAGCCGTCTGGGTTTCTTTTATTGTAGAATAAAACTTTTAGATGATAAATAAAGCTGTATTTATACACAGGCAATACACACCCACCACTCTGGCGGGGAGGGGAATCCCAGGAATATTTTAATTTCATCAAGTAAACATTTAGCTGTAATCTCTCTTCTCCTCTCCCTGCCCTTCCTTTCTCTTCATTGTTTATCTTCAGTTATCTTCACCTTATTCTTTCTTTCTTTGTAATTAAGCACAATCCAGCTCCCAGGGCTATTGTAGCTACCTTTAAAAGGTTTTTATTCCTTCAACCAACAGCAAGATTTATGTGAATTCAATAATTTGAAATAGAAAATCTCAAGAACATAAGGTAGTTTTTAAACAGCATAATTTTTCTGTAATAAAAAAGTGCAATTACAGTTACAAATGGTTAAGATGTACACCATTTTTTTTTCCATGTGTTAAATGGGGCTGAACTTTGCCTTGTCAACCTGTCAGAGTTACTATCAGCTTTCCTTCAGAAAACCTCCTTTTGTGTAAATGCACTTAGCAGTAATTGGAATTACAAAACATTGGTGATGAGATCTAGTAAGAAACAAATGAATGTCACTACACACATTCCGAAGGATTGCCTAGAAATGTAAAATACATATGAAGATTTTTTGGAACTGGTTGGGAAAAAATATACCAATGAAAAGTTGAGAACTATCACAAAACCACATAGAAAAACATAATCTAAGTCTAAATTTTTTTCTTTCTTTCCTTCTTTTTATTAAATCAGAGCTGTGTACATTAATGCAATTGTGTACAATGTTCTGGTTTTATATACAATTTGAAATACTTCCATCACACTGGGTAACATACACTTTATTGGTTATTGGGTTAAGACATTTATATTCTACACTTAATAGATTTAACTTGTACCCTTGTAAAATGCACCGTAGTTATGGTCCCACCAATTACTCTCCCTCCACCCATCCTCTCCCCTCCCCTCACTCTCCTCTTTCCCCTTCTTCTTGGTCTATAGTTGGGTTATAGCTTTCATATGAAATTGTGGGTTTTTATAATTGGTTTCATAGTAGGGCTGAGATCATTGGATACATTTTCTTCAATTCTTGAGGTACTTTGCTAAGAAGAATATGTTCCAGCTCCATCCATGTAAACATGAATGAGTTAAAGTCTCCAGCTTTCTTTAAGCTGCATAATATTCCATGGTGTACCTATACCACAATTATTAATCCATTCATGGGTTGATGGGCACTTGGGCTTCTTCCATGACTTAGAAATTATGAATTGGGCTGCCATAAACATTTCTGGTGCAAATGTCTTTGTTATAAAGTGATTTTTGGTCTTCAGGATATATACCTAGTAGAGGAATTGAAGGATCGAATGACAAGGTGGACACACCAGAAGATCCCATTCATAAACAAATGGCTGAGATGTCAGAAATTGAATTCAAATTTGCATTGCAAATAAGATTAACAGAACGGAGGTAAAGTTGGAATTAGAAATCCAAGGAGCATTTCAAAAGCTGTCTCAAGAATTCAATGAATTCAAAGACAAAATACCCAAAGATTTGGACACATTGAGGCAAGAACTAGTAGCCCTCAAAGATCTGAGCAATACAATAGAATCCCTCCATAACAGAATGGAGTAGGCAGAAGAAAGGATTTTTGACATTGAAGACAAAGCTTTTGAATGCTCCCAAAAACTCAAAGAGAAAGAGAAGTGGAGAGCAAAAATGGATCATTCTCTCAGAGAACTCTGGAATAATTAGAAGAAAACTAATATCCACCTTATAGGAATTCCTGAAGATAACCTGGTTGCTTTAAAGGCCCAGATGCTGTACTCCAAGAGATAATGAAGGGTAACTTCCCAAACATGGCAATAGATTCTGAAATTCAGATAGCAATTTCAGAACCCCAGCACAACTCAACCTAGCATCTCCTAGACACATTATAATTAACTTTGACAAAGTTAATATGGAGGAGAAAATTCTGCAAGCAGCCAAACATAAGAAAACCATAAACTACAAGGGGAAGAATATTAGTATGACTTCAGATCTCTCTGCTTAAAACTTTCAAGCCAGAAGAGAGTGGTCATCGACCTTTAACCTCCTAAAACAAAAAAAAACTTTCAACCCAGGATCCTGTGTCCAGGTAAACTGAGTTTAATTTATGATGGAGAAATTAAATACTTTAATGATATTCAAATGTTGAAGAAATTTGCCATAACTGAACCAGATCTCCAGGATATTCTCTGACCTATCCTCCATAATGACCAGTGCAATCCTCTACCACCAAAGTAAACTCACTCAGAAACTTTTGATCAAATTCTAACTTACATGGTGGTGAAAGGATTAAAAATGTCCACTGGACTTTCAAAAAACTCAATACCCAAAATACTACCAGGCTTATCAATATTCTCAATTAATGTGAATGGATTAAATCATCCTCTATAGAGGCACAGGCTGGCTAATTGGATACAAAAACTTAGACCAGACATCTACTGCATATAAGAATCTCATCTTGCCTTAAAAGATAAATATAGACTCAGGGTGAAGGTATGGTCATCTATAATTCAGGCAAATGGAAATAAGTCTAAATTTCTTTATGTGGATTCTAGACTACCTGGTTAAAAGGCAGGTGCTTATGGCCTACTGTAGATTAACATTTTTAACAAGTTTTTAAAATTATCTTAAGTATTGAGAACCATTTAGCTTAATTCTGGGAACTTGTTCACTACACTAGGATCTCTCATTTGTGGTGAATAGATCTATGAAAAATCTTAAAAAGTTCACAGAGAAATATCTCTTGTTGGGTGCCCTTGGCATGCATACCGCAGGCATGCTGGCTCTTCAGGACATCGTTTCACTGCCCACGAGTAATTGCCAAGGCAGAAGCTGACCTTTCATCTCTGAATGTACTGGCCCTGGTACTCTGTTGGCTGGCCTTCTGTAAGTGCCTCCAGTATTTGTGGTTCCTTTTCTTTCTTTCTTTCTTCCTGAGTCAACACCTCTCCTCAGTCCTACAGCAGCACTCCCATATAGGCTATGTATTAAAATTTTTCTCCTCTTGTCTGTCAGTGGAATGCCATTCTTAAAGACATCTTCCTCCTCAGAACTGTAAGGCAATTACCACCCTGGAGAGTATAACATTTGTATAACTATGATCTAACATACGGTGTATATTTAGATTTATCCAATTATCCTAGTAATGAACTTTATAGGCAGGTGTTATTGTTTTATCCAGAATTTAACCAAGGGGTACACAATATTTTTCCTTGTCACATCTCTTTACTTTCCTTGAGTCTAAATCAGTTCTTTTGTTTTTCTTTTATGACATTAACATGTTTGTAACATTTAGGTTAACTGTCTTGCAGAGCAATGTCATTGAATCATTTATTAAAAGTAACACTTGTCATAAGAGCTGTGTAATTTCTCAGTGGTGTTTAATACATGCAGACAACAAATTTGAGCTGTTTAATATGTTGTTCTGTCAAAATAAAAAGGCTGTATAAAATGTTTTCAGAACTTTTGATTGGTTAAGACAAAGGAAGGGAAAGATATCTTCTTGCTCCCATTCTCATTCATCAAAGTTTCATCCCATGTGGGATTAAGACCTCAGAATTCCAGTATGTCTGAGCATGTTCTTACAGTGACACCAAAAGTGAACTCTGGATCAAGAAGCAGATGACACAGAAGGTAGATTTCATGCAAAATGCTTTCTACTGTAACATCTGGAGCAAGAGATGGGGAGAAAGAGAGGTTCATAAGTGATTTAAAAACAGAGATGTCCCATACAACTCGACTTTAAGTAGTAGAGTTCTATGTTGCAGAACCAATAATTGATTTTCAGCTATACAAAGATAAATATTATCAATATATAGAACTTTAACTAAAAAGAAATTTTGTAAACTTTATCCCAAGGTGTTTTCCAATTGTGATGGAGGAAATATATCAGTTACATTAATATATATTTAAAGAACTCTTTGAGGTATGTAACATTTTGTAAATGAAAAATGTTAATCAAAACAGTTGAAGTGTCTATATATAGACAGGACTAAAAAGCAAAATTAAATCTTACAAATGGCACTGTATGTGCTTAAGTTTAGTCAGTGTAAAATTATTAACGTTATTAAGGAGATAAATATAATTTTACAAATTACATTTTATGTCCATGCTTAATATCTTATCTTCCCACTTCCAATACATGTTAACTGAAATTATTAGATTATTATGTTTAGATACTATATAAAAACTTATATAGGATAACTTCAACACTCTACTTTCAAAAATAAGTCTAACAGAAAATTTCAATGAAACTCATAAGTAAATATGTTTCCACAACATCCATGGACAAACCAGCTGGGCAGAAGCATTCTGCTTGCAGAAAGAGAAAAATCTCATCTCTAGCATTACCCCCATGGTGCTATGTAAACCACACACACTACACTAAGATTTGTTTGCTCATAAAATAATGTTATCTCTTTATCCTTTTTTTGAATCAGAATATTACCTGATTAAATTTTACAAGCTCTCTTAAACATACTGTTATACCATAATATATACCTTGCCATTAAAGTTTCAATAACTGTTAGTGAGAATATCTCTCCAGATCCCATTTGGTGTTTTAACATATGACAAATATATCTATGTCAAAGAAAGAGACATATTCTTCTTTCTTTGAAACCATGAGACAAACTTGCCTCAGACCTGGTTGTAGTGAAGGTGGAGTGGGGATATCTTAGACCCTTTACTGTACTTGTAAGTGAAACAAAAATATCAATTGAATTTGAGTAGTTATTCAATGTAAATTCGTACCAATTAGATGTAAATTTCTGTGACAGGATTAGAACGTTAGTTTTTACTCTTTTATTCCCAATAAATATGAAGATTCCTTCTTATAAATTTAAATATAGGTTTTCATGACCCTTTTCTGTGATATAGTTGAGTCAACTGATATAACCTCCCAGCCTTCTTGTTCACAACTGCCAACATCTTATCCAGAATGTAGAAGGTAGACTTTATGTACATGGTGTTAGCATAACATTAACAATCTAAGTGACATATTCGCACAAAGAACAGAAACACATTACAATTAGAAGAAGACACATGTTTCAAAGAGAAACACCACTTAAGCTGGTGTCTGTGTCTTGTGGGAGAGAATTAACACGGGGAAATGTAGAAAAGCAGTGTGAGAAAAGTCAGTAGTTTCAGGAGTCAAAGACCACTCAAAACAAGCAGTAAAGAGACACCTGTATTTTCTCCCCTGTCATTATCACATATTAAACAAAATGTTTTAAACAATTGGTGCAACATGCTATATGTTATTCTAACACACACAAAAATAAATAAATGAAAAATGCTGACAATTATTATGTGATATCAATCATTTCACATTCTATTTTCTTTCCAAGTACTGGGTTTGATTTTCTCAGGATCCACTGCTACACCACTCTTTCCTTCTATTACCTTTGAAGCTTCTCAACTACTTATCTTCAGCTTAATTTTCTCTCTCAAGATTATTTGTAGCTTCAGTATTGAAGCTTCTCAACTATTTATCTTCAGCTTAATTTTCTCTCTCAGGAAGGTAGGACAGGCATAGAAATGACCCATTATTGTACCTAATTTGGCACAGCACCTTCACAAGTGCCTTCCCTCTGCGGTCCCTCCCAGGGGAGTATAAGACCTTGTTTATACTAATGCAATGAGCATAGGACTTTTTAGAAAATCCTTACTCCCTTCTTCAAATGATCCTGCCCACAAATCAGGAACATTGGGAGATAAATGAACATCTTTCAGGAATAGTCATTCACTCCACTCTTTGCTTTGTGAGGAGGAAAGAATCCCTTCTCCCACTCTGATCCAGATTGTAATGGATTCCAGTTAGAAGCTTAAAAGCATGAAGTGCCTGAAAATCAGATGCAGTTTTTTTTTTCTTTTTCCTTTCAAGCAGGTCTGAAACATATGGGAAAAGAAAATAGTTATGCGAAATAGAAGGAAAAATACAATACATGAGTGAAATGGCTGGAACTCCTAGATGTTTGTGACTAACACACGGAGCTCGTGAGTACTAAGGAAAGGGCCCTAACACGGGCTGCAGTGTGGTTAGGGTGGGTGCGTGCAGGAGGGTCTGAGTGAGATGTCATCCATGGACAGCTCCAGCAGGAAAGTACATGAGTGAGGTAGACAGTGGCAGGGGCAGGAGCAGAGTGCAAACAGCTTGGGGACCCCTCAAAAGTCTCCTTTCACATTCAGCGGGTAGGGACATGAAAGCTTCCTGTTTCTGATGGTAATATGATTCCATGATAATAATAAGCTATTGCTGCTTGAGATATCTCGAGTGCTTTGGGCTTTAATTTAGTCCTTGTATTATAGCATGACATTATACAAGATTGGATGTCTGAGTTAAACTTAACTTACTTCTATGGCTATTGAGTGATATATATGTGTGTATATATATATATATTTTAAATTTCAGATTAATATGAAGTTACATACAGTTAGGCTACATAGTTTGCATTTATAAGTTCAAAGTCCAAGTTATAACCATGTCTTTCACCCAGAGAGTGGGATAATGGACTTTGGAGATTCTGAAGGAGGCAAGGTGGAAGGAAAGTGAGGAATCAAAAAATTATCTGTTCGGTATAATGAATACTATTTGAGTGATGGGTACACTAAAAGTGCTTACTTTAAGATTACACAACTCATCCACAGATCAAAAGAAAAAAAAAAACTAAACTAAAAAAAAACATGTATCCTTAGAATCCACTGAAATTAAAAAAGAAAAAGAATTACCTGTATCATAATTTTAAGTAATATTCCATTTGCTTATGAGAAAATTCTCTGTAACTGAATAGCATGCCTTCCTACAACTTTTCTGAGATACATTTTCATTCAAATGGTGTACTTAAATTGTTATCATAATCATTATATCATAATCTATACTCCTATTACAACATATCAAATTAACATGCCAAAGTACAAAATGTGTTCTGAGAAGCAGAATATATTCAAAATAGTGTTTCATGTTATTTTTGTAGATTGAAATGACTGTATCAGAATATACATCATTTTTTTTTCTTTGTTTTCTTAGAGACAGAGTCTCACTTTTTCACCCTCAGTAGAGTTTTGTGGCATCACAGCTCACAACAACCTCCAGTTTTTTGGTCTTAGGCAAGATTCTCCTGCTTCAGCCTCCCAAGTAGCTGGGACTATAGGTGTCCACCATAATGCCTGGCTATTTTTTTGTTGCAGTTTGGCCTGGACTGGGTTCAAATCCACCACCCTTAGTATATGGGGCTGGCACTCTACTCACTGAGCCACGGGTGCCACCCCCCAGAGCAGACATTTACTTTGATGTGGACTGTGAAAATAATATGCACAAAACAAAGAGAAATTTATTCTGTTTGCAAATAATATACATCAAAACAAAGAAAAATGTAGGTGTTTCATAGTAGAAGCCCTCTATGAAAAGTCTGATTGGACTGTCTGAGGTGGGAATGAGGACAATAGCTCTCGCACCTTAAGGGAATCTTTTACCAGAAGGATGCCCTACTGCACAAAGTCCAGAAATTCTCCAAAAAATAGAGGGTCATATGAGACAAGCACAAATTCATGTTGGAAAAGTGTTGGGTAGTCAAACTGTGGTGGTGGTGTTTAGCGAAGTGACTCTGACCTTCTGGTCCCCAAGCCAATAACCTATGCACCAGTCACCAAGATACAGCTTTTTACCACTGTCATTATAACTGAAACAGTGGATAATCAGGAAGCATAAAAGCTGCATTACAAGGTGAAAGTAGAAACATGTCAGAGACAAAACATTGCTGTCTCAGATCAGTAAAATATTTCCATTCATGTTCTGTTCATTTGAGTTCTGAAAAGAACTCAGAAGGAAGTTAGATGTGGAGTCAGATAGAGATGGCAGGAAAGTGCACAACCCCAAGCATAACTGGAATAGATTTAATTGTTCCCAAAGAGGTAAGATTAAGCACCGCATGACTGTATGGGTATAAATGAGTAGATAGGTGCATATTTTATGATAGAATAACAGTTCAACTTTAACTATGGGAAGAATAATTTAAATAGGACATTAAAAGAGTTATATTCCCTCAGCTACTGAAAGTGCTTTCTGAGTCGGCAGGCAGCACTGCACTTTGCATTTCCTAAAGGACAGAACATATACTTGAAAAGGACCTTTAATTCACTGAGCAGTTGATAAAGTTAATATCCTGGGTTCAGAAAGAGAGTCCAAAGATAGTTCATCAAATTGAATGAATAGATGGGGCCACGCATTCAGTAATTCATTTGCCCAAATAATTCAATGATATTTTTTTCTCTCAAGTAGAGAATAAAAACATACAGTCCAGGCCAAAATATCTTTTTTTTTTCAGTATCAAAAGCATACTTTACATAAAGTGGATAATACATGTTAAATGATACATTTCCCTGGCTTTTAGTTTTAAGACTATTTTCTTTTGCTCTATTTGACCTTATATCTCATAGTCACAACATTGCCATGACTAGCAAATGGTCCTTTTTTATTGCTATAATCATTGCAGCTATACCATATGCTTTCTAACGGATGAATATGAAAAAGTAAAACTAATTATTTAAATTAGTTTTAGGGCTACTGTTCTTGGCATTGAATAGACTTCATGAATCTTTTGCAGCTATTTCGACTAACAATGTACTAGCTCCTGTAGATTTAATTCTCAACCTATCCTATATTTTCTTGACCTTGAACACTTATTAACATTTTATGTTTCTGAAATAGTACTTACTCCATAATGACCATACTCTTTTATGATCTATTATAATAATAGATTACACAATTATTTCATAGGATTATATATTAAAATCCCCTGAATTGTCAAAAAGCCTTTAAGCAAAATGTGAATAGGTCTAACAAAGTAAAAGAAATGACCTAGCCTCATTTTTCTTAAACTAAGCTTTATCTTGCGGTTAAGGGGTACCTGACTCAGCAAAATTGAACAGTGCTATAAAAGACTCTCCTTACCCTCAGCTCACAAATTACCGTGCTCTACCTACAAGGTGGTGACTGTGACTAGTGTCCCTGTATGTACAAGAGAACCATTCTCCCTTATTTCTATTTTAATAATTAACACTTTGTTATGTAAATATTTAACTTTCTTTTGTTGCAAATATAAGTTGCATTTGATAAATATCAACCATCTTAGCTGCACTTAGCCAGTTTATATACTAATATGTATCAAAATGGAATTTTAGTAATACCTATGAATTGAATATAGATCTTAGAAGTCAGAAATGGTTTTGTTTTTCTGGTTTCATGATTTGGCTTTTGGAAAGTTAAATGAAGTAGGTTCACAATGGTCTCTGGATAAAGGGCAGTAACAAAGCTGTTAATCATGTTTGTGGCAAACAGAAATGCAAAGACTCTGAACTTATTGGAAGACTAAATGAGCATAAAGATGAAATACATAGAGGTGCATAAAATATTCCAGGAACATTTTACTATTATGTTCATTAGGGTTCCAGCTTAATGCCTACTTTATTGCCCAGAAATTCATTTCATTTGCATTTTAACTGGGTTTTAGTCAAGTTAATCTTTTTCTTCTCTTGCTAAGAAACTATTTTGCAACTACAGCAAAATGCCAAAAGAAGAGAAAGAAATTGAAATAATCTAATTATACTGAAACTTTAATTTGTAGCAGTGTACTGAAGAAAGGAGATATCTACTTCAAGTTCGGTAGATCATATTATTTTGACATCCCAAATCATCTTGTGTATGTTAGGATAAGCTCTAGTAGAGGAGAAGGAATTGCACTCCTTTATGATAAAGATTTAATACCAAGGGCGATTCAGTAAAAGTCAACATTTCATTTGTGCAGGAATAAAAATGATATAGCAATCACATATTTAGAAATACCCAGTTAATTTTCACAACAAACTCCAACATCTAATACTATTATCATGTAAAGGATTATTGTCAAAAATAGAGCAATTTGGTCATATTTTAAAAATGCAAGCATAGCAGTAGTAGTATGTTGACCTAATGAAAAGAATAGGATTGTTGAATTTTTTTTAAAAGTATCTTGATGACCAAAATCTTAATAATTTCAGGTCCACATGGAAACAAAATAGTTTTATCTATAAGACAGCTTATTTAAAAAAAAAAAAGAAAGAAAGAAAGAAAAAAAAAAAACCCTGCTGATAGCTTCTTAGTAAAATGGTCCCTTCAGGTAAATAGATCTCCTAGCAAATCAAAAGAAAAAGGTGAGAATTTTTAAAAAGCAATAAGATCATAAAGATTCAGAAAAAATGGAAACTTTCTTCATGATTTATTTTGACATTTTTAACACACACATTTATAAGCTAATTATATTTTGAGTATACTTATTCTATGTGTATTGAGAACTATCTTATCTTTTAAAATTTTTTTTAAAGTTTGTGCAATTGCTCAAGTAAATATAAAAAACAATATTTATTTCCTGAGTAAAATTTGAGAGATAAAGTGCTTCTCTTCCTCTGTTTTACTTCCATTAAGTCATCATTTCAAGTTTGGAACAAGTCTTTTTGATGTTTCTGGACAGCAGACGGTCTGTTTGGCAGAGTTGCTGCTCTTTATTGCTCTATTTAAAAAGGGATATCTGAGCTGTTTATTATCTCAACTGTTTATCAGTGAAATTATATGGGAGGTGTGAAGGGAAGCCCTATATTTGTTTTTGACATGTCATTGCCATAAGAAAACTGAGAAAATTGATTTAAATTGTTAATAGAAGTAAAATACAATGTTGTTTTTCCACCCTCTTCCCTCTTGGTGACTAACACCAGACATAAAGTCCATGATTTTAAAAGAAAACAAAGATAATACACTAAGAGGTAAATGATCTTTATGAACCAGTTGACTTCCAGCAGATTCCTGATCAGAAGATGAAGCTCGGATCTTATTCTCTAGTCTAGTCCTGCTCCTACGGAGAAGCTGATGGGAACATCTGTTTACTGGAATAAAAGTATTTCCTTTTCTTTTTTTTTTTTTTTTCAGTTTTCTGGCCAGGGCCAGGTTTGAATCTGCCACCTCTGGTATATGGGCCGGCGCCCTACTCTTTGAGCCACCAGCACCACCCTAATATGTCCATTCTTATGTACGAATTTGGTGTACTGTTTAATGAACAAGGAAATACATTTCTCTTTGCATTTCCAAGCTATGTATTATAAGGTTTTACCAATCAATAGCTGAATCCTAGGGAAAAAAATAAAATTCTGATGGAAAAAATCCAAAATCTGCATTACCATTTCTTCAAGTTGATTATAGAGTTTTTTATTTATCTATATAATTTACAACGTACATGAAATTTGCATCTCCCATTTATTTTCAAATGTTATTTGGCCCTAAATCTATCCTGTTGTCTCAAAACTTTGTACAAAATGAAAAAGCCACTTTGTAGGCTTGGTGCCTGTGGCTCAACGGTCTAAGGGTGCCAGCCACGTACACCTGAGCTGGCAGGTTCGAATCCAGCCCGGGCCCATCAAACAACAATGACGGCTGCAACCAAAAAGCGGCTAGGCGTTGTGGCAGGCGCCTGTGGTCTCAGCTACTTGGGAAGCGGAGGCAAGAGACTCGCTTGAGCCCAGGAGTTGGAGGTTGCTGTGAGCTGTGATGCCACGTGCTCTATCCAGGGTGACAGCTTGAGGCTCTGTCTCAAAAAAAAAAAAAAAAATGCCACTTTGTATCTTCATATACTTTTTTTAATATGCAAAACTGGATTTAATTTTATAAAATTAGGTAATGACACTTTTTATGAGATTGGACAAAGAATAGCTATAATAACCCATAAAAGAAAGATTATAATAAATGGACTGCCATAAATTAATAGAAAGTAAAAAATAAAAAGGAAATATTGAATGGAGCATATCAACAAAGTAAAATTTTATTCAATGGAAAAACTAATAAGATATCGAATCTTGACAAGAAGAGAGTGTGAAACACACGGAATGCCATAAAAAGAGATTGCAGAAAGGGACAAAATAAATCAGTGTTAAAAATTCAATCAACAGAAAATGTAGGTATTGAAATATCAGAAGAGAATGTGATAAATGAATTATGCCAACACATTAGCAAATGTGGAAACAGTGGACACATGTCTGTAAAATACTAACTTCCAAAAAGATGAGAAAACAAATAGAAAAGCTGACTATAACATATCAATTATAATTAGATAAATGGCATCAGAAACTGCAATAATCATACACCACCACATATAAACACCCAAGGAGACTAGGTAATAACGTCAATAAATTCTATCTAACATTCAAAACCATTGAAATTATCAACACACACACATACACACACGGAGACACTATGGGACCTGACAATTAAGTTTATAAACGTATCCTGGACAAAATGCTACATACCTCATTGCTGAATATTACTGCAGTCACCCTATCACCAAAAGGAGTACTTTGAAGGTGACTGTAGTGGTGTTCAGCAATGAGATACGTAGCGCTTTTTCTAGGATGAGTTTTCTAACTTAATAGTTTGATCTTGTGTATAGATACATTTAACCAAAGAAATTAAAAATTACTAAACTGAAAACTGTAAAGCATCGATGGTAAAACTGAAGAGAATGCAAAGAGAAAGATATCCTGTGTTGTAGATTGGAAGAGTAATTATTAAAGGGTCCGTATCACCCAAGGCGATCTACAAGAATAATGCAATCCTTGTCAAAATACCAGTGGCATTCTTCACACAAAGAGAAAAACAAATCTAAAATTTGTACAAAATTATAAAATTTGTACAAAATTACGAAAGGACCTTTATAGCCTAAGCAATCTTAGTAAAACTAAAACAAACAAGAACAACAGAACAAAGGTGGAAACATAGCTTCACCTGACCTCCAAACATATTTCAAAGCTACAGCATCCTGATAGCATCCAAAACAGTACAATATTGGTCGAAAAACATAGACCAATAGAACAGAATAGAGAACTGAGAAATAAACCTATATATTTTTATCAACTGACTTTGACAAAACCATTTTACTTTAGACAAAGACACCCTCTTTAATAAATGGTACTGAGAAAAGAGGATAAATATTTACAGAAGAATAGCACTGGACCCTTATTACACACCATACAAAATTCAACTCAAGATGAATTAAACACTAGATGGTAAGACCCTAAACTTTTAAACTACTAGAGGAAAACATAGGACCGATTCTTTAGGAGATTAAAGAGACAAAGATTTTATGGCTTAGACCCCAAAAGGCAACAAAACAAAAATAGATAAATGGTGACTACATTAAACAAAAAGGCAAGTTCATTGTAAAAGAAATGAGAAAATAAGGAAATAATTTCTTGTGTGTAGAAATTATCTTCAGACTATTGTCAGGGAACTAATATCCAGAACATACAAGGAACTAAAATAACTCAATAGTAAAAAAATAAAAACAAAAAACACACACACACAAATAATCTAATTAAACTGTGCAAAGGACATGAAAAGACATTAAACAAAAGAAGACATCAAAATAGCCAAGTATATTAAAAAATACTCAACAGCATGTGTCACGAGGGAAATGCAAATAAAAACCACAATGAAAACCACTATTCCAATAAGTTTAACTAGCATCAAAAAATCAAAAGGTAAGCTTTGGACAGAAAAGGGAAGTCTTCTACACTGTTACTGAGAAAACAACTTAGTAGAGTCATTAGGGACATGAGTATGGGGTTACTTCAAGAAAACTCTCTAAAAAATAGAGTTACTACATGTTCCAGAAATTTCACTACTGGTTTTACAGCCGAAGGAAATGAAATCAGCACCTTGAAGAGGTATCCGCGCTCCCATGTTTATTGTGGCACCATTCCCAACAGCTGAATGTGGAATCAACCTGCGTTACCATCAATAGATAAATGTATAAAGCAATTATGGTAAACGTGCACTCTGAAATACTATTCAGCCATAAAAATTTCTGTCATTTGTAACAACATGGGTAAACATGGAGGATATTGTTTTAAATGAAACAAGCCAGACACAGAAAACCAAATACCACGTACTCTCGCTCATCTGTGGAATAAGAAAGTTGACCTCCTGAAGTAGAAAAGAGAACAGTTGTTATCAGACACTGGGGAGGATGAGAGCAGGGAGGACTGGAGAAAGATTTGTCGACAGGCTCAAAATGACAATTAGATAGGAGGGATAAGTTCAAGTTTCCTATTGCTCAATAAAATAGGAAAGAAAAAATATTTAAAGCCTCTTATTTTTATTGAAAAACATAGCTAGAAGAAGAGATTTGGAATGTTCTCACTACTGAGAAATGATACCCATTTCAGATAATAGATGTACTAATTGTTCCGATTTGATCACAACATAATGAATACTTGCATGGAAATAGCACATTGCACTCCATAAATACGTATAGTTGTTATGTCAATCAAAATTTAAAAAATAAAAATATTTATGTATTTTGAATTAAATAAATTTAACCTTAATATTATAATAATGAAAAAAGGGGAGAAATAAAGACTAAAATAATTACATAATAGATATTTCCCCCCCTCAGGAATCTCATGAAATTTAAACAGGACTTGTTATGGAGCACTATAAAGGTCCCTTTAGGTGATAAAATAATTAATTTTTTTTTTATTTTATGTTGAGAGAGAATGATCAGCCAATTGATTGAGGCTGATCAAGAAATCTGAAATATGCTAACAAATTGGTGCCTATGTCTACATGGCATCCATGGCTAATGCTTGAAACAGAATTGCAAGGCTGCTTACTGTTAGCAGCTTTTGTATGGTTTTGGTAAGGGGGGGTTCGGTGAGACAGATATACTCCAGAAGGAAAGCACGGTGGCCTCAGACCAGTTCTAAAGCTAGTTCATCGCTGCTTTCATTACATGCCTAATTCTGCTCTATCTATATTCAATACATTGGTGGGAAATACAGAGTAGCAATATCGCATTGAAAGAAACCAAAGACAATGAGCTTTGACATCTAGATGGTACTTAATACAATCATCTACAAGGGCATAAGTTCTCAATTTAAATAAGTTAATTTCTTAAAATTAGCAATTAAGAATTCAACATAAAATTGAATCAATTTGAATCAGGAAATGATCTAATCCCTGGCAAGCATGAATTAAAATTTCGTTATAATATAAAATAAAATTCTGAGCCATGTTAACAAAAATAACAGTCGTTTAGACAGAATGATTTTTTTTTTTTTTTTTTTTTGCCACCAAGACTTCATTTCAAAGCATTTACTTTTTTCTGTCTATTCATATAGCAACTGTTTCTACTCCTCAGTTTTCTGTGCACCTGAGCAGGCCACATTCCGCCGACTCTCTTAGAGTTAATTGAACAAATATCTAATACTCACCAACCACCTGTAAGCAGAAGTGACCTGTGTAATCTGCAGCCCACGGTGTTTTAGTGGTAGGTGAATCATGGAGATGCTACATGGCAGACACCTGCCCAGGAGGTTACCAAACTCAAGCTGTTTGTGGTATGTGCAAGAGAAGCCTCTCTGCTGAATTGAGCCCCTGCTAATTTGCATTCTAAATATAACCTGGTCTATCTTGGTCAACCACATAGGACAATTCAAAAAGATTTATTTTAATCTAACAATTTGCCTTACACACTCTTGGGGCTTATTTTGTTGAGATTTAATATGCTGCAGCAAGTGTTACTTTTGTTTCTAAAATGATATTGTGCAAAGCATAGCTAGCCATCATGAAGGTCATTTTTTACAAAGGACAATGTTTATGATGGAGACAACCTGAACAAATTATAGTGATGACACAAAGTTGTTTTCAGGTCTGTTGGCATTCCAGCCCTTGCTGAGCTGTAATGTATTCCTAAACCTTGACTAGAATATCCTTTTCTATTCTTATATTTATTACGGTGGTTTCCAATCATTAATCATGAAATACATCTATGATAGCAGTGACTAATATGATCATTTAAGTGATCTGCAGTGTAAAAATGCCGTGGAATGTTCAACAGATAAGCCAACCTAAGGATCTGTCTGTTGCAGGCTTTGAATCTATCAGTCTCTCCTCCATGATATTTGCTCAGCTCTTGAAACACCATCATCCATTACTCTGCGTTCACAGTTAGGAGCATTTCTATTTTCCGTCCTCATTGTTCAGTCTCTAAAGCACAGGGCCCCTGGTTTCTATCCACTGTTGTAAAAACACACAAATCTGACTTGACAGTAACAAGCATGCCTCTGGCCAGCCTATTTTAGCTCTGAAAAATCAATAAGTTTGACATAGAATTTGACAGACTAAATGGTGGAAGTATTTGGTGGTGAGAGCATTTCTAAATTTCCTGTTTATTATATACAGAGATTCTATGGAAGCAGAGCTGTCATCAAAGAAATGTGCCTCTTTAAAGGAAAAGCTAAGAAAAGTTGGACTAGCAGGTTATTGATATGCTTTGATTTTTTGAGGAGTGAATGCTCCGTAAAAAGAGAGAAAGGAAAGGACCGAAAAAGATTTTTCAGGAAAAAAAAAATCTTATCTTTTCGTATTCTGCTGTGGGAAAAAAAGCAAAAATAACAATAAAAAGAATCAGTTGTACCCTATAACTTTAGGAACACTGAGTTTTGTGATGAAACATGAGCTTTACATAGACTAGTAAATGTCCCCTGTCTACCTTGCATAGAAACACTTTCCTTTTCTTTCAGAATGGAACTTTATGTCATTTAGGATAAATTGTACATTTGTGCCTTTTCCCAATGGTGAGGCCAGCAGGGGGTAACTGTGTCATAATTCTGCGGGTTTGGAGTAACCTCAGCAGGACTACTCAGTGGAGACGAGAAGGCAATTACATAGGCCAGACGTGAGCTAGTAGCTCTATCCTATTTTTAGGCAACTTTTTATCTTGGAACCCTATAAATAAAAGGCAGTCAATTTTTGTTAGACAAGGCAAGCAAGATTCTCTAAATAGGAGACCAATCACTTGAAACGATGCATGTGTTAGGATGTGATTTGGGGGGGGGGCAGGGCGGTGAACCAACTACTGGTTAAAAGTTTGGAAAACAATCTATTTTAAAGGAGTAGCCTGGCAAGGTTCACACAGGACACACAGAGGGTTGAATTGCTGGGAACAGGGATTCATGGCTGTTGTCTTAGCACTCTGGGAGGTGGAGGGAGGTGGATTGCTTGGGCTCAGGAGTTGGAGATCAGCCTGAGCAAGCGTGAGACCCCCAGGTCTATTAAAAATATGAAAAAAAATTAAAAAGTAGTTTTGTGTTGTGGCAGGTGCCTGTATTCCCAGCTACTCCAGATGCTGAGTCAAGAGGATTGCTCAAGCCCAAGAATTTGAGGTTGCTTTGAGCTACCATGCCTGACACCAGGGCACTCTAAGAAGGGCAACAGAGTGAGACTCTATTTCAAAGACAAACAAACAAAAAAGAGGGTTGAATTGAGAAGATGATTTTTTATTTTCACATAAATTTAATGAGTTAGGAAATAGAGCAACCTTTTTTTTTTTTTTTTTTTTTTTTTAGGAAAAGAGACAAGGAATGTTAATCTAATCATATTGGATGTATTGATAGTTCTTTGAAATCATAAACTAATCCAGACATTCCACAATTGTAGGCAAAAATCCTTACACTATTTCTAAAGATTGACTCAAGATTAATGCTGGATAGATGAGTCTTGAATGTGTAGTTGTGAATTTTAATACTTGGGACAATTCATCAAGGCTTTTAAAAATCTAGGTCATAGAAACTGGTGTGTGAAATGAAAGTAGCTATTTAAACAAAGCAAATCCTGAACTTGCAGTAGTGTGAAATTTCTAACTAAAATGGACTAGAGAGGCATTTGTATGTGTGTTTAATGGCACAGTGGAAATAAATTCTTTCAAGTTCAAATAAATGCTAGGAAAACGAGAGACAGATATACACAAAGGTAGGCTGATAATCAGGACTCAGTTTCAATTCCATTCATTTTTTGATTATAATAATTATTTCATATATGTTGTGCTTTAGTCTAACACAGATTTTAAGATGAGTTGCAGAAACTTGTAATATAAAATAAAATGGCTTATCTTAAATCTAGGAGAAGATGGTCAAATAACGCCTGGGACAGGTCAGGCCACAATGTGTTTACAGAGATGTAGGCATGTAGATGAAAAATGCCTTATAGTTTAGCTCTAGGTTTTCTGACAACCATATCAGAAATTTTATAATTCTTACCATTCATCATATTCATAAGATGAAAATAAAATTATTTGCCCAATAGCATTACACTTTTTTTTTTTTTTTTTTTTAGCTGTTTTTGTCCGGGGCTGGGTTTGAACCCACCACCTCTGGTATATGGGACCAGTGCCCTACCCCTTTGAGCCATAGGTGCTGCCCAGTATTATACATTTTAAAACTAACACTCAGAAGGAATTTATCACAGGAGTCTTCAGTTGACGTGAATAATGTAAGAAAAAACTGTGCTCATAAAACATAAGAAAAGGGTTGATGAATATTAAATTTGAAAGGTATTTATTCTATATAGGTCTAGTGTTAATCATAGGAAGTGATAATATTCAAGCGTGTCCTCCAACGAGCAGAGTGAGTTTTCTTCTGTCCTGTCCTCTCTTTTCACCTTAGGATCTGACATTAGTCCTTAAGGATGATCAATCAACAAAAAAATCACATTTTTCTGTCCCTCTTATTTGAGCCTCGCATGACAGGTTTCCTCTGATTGGAAACCCTGAACTTTATCGACAGTTAAAATATATCCAATTTGAAATCTTTAAAGAACAGTGACAAATTTGATACCAAGCCTAGTTGCTATTGTTTAACATTATGGAATAATAAATTGTGTTTGGGAGCTCTTCCAAGTTTTGTGAGTTTTAAGCTTTTTCATTGCTTAGGCTATTATTTACAGAAGTATATATAAAAATGCCATTTTCTACGTCAAAAATACACCTATCAGAAGCATGTGAACCCATTGCTATAGCCCCCATCCAGGGCACTTAAAGGGGTTAATAAGAATAAGGGCAAAGCTTGAAGTACATTATCAGTATATCTGTCCCCAATTATAGTAAAACCCTTCTTGATATTACTATTTTCAGAAATATTTTCTCCTGATTTCTTTGTGTTGAAGTTGTGACAACTCACACACACAAAAAAAGGTTTGAAAAGTTATTTTAATATTGGAGTCAAAAATTCTAGACATTAGGTAAAAACTAAAAAAAAATATCTGAATACGCTTTGAGCTTAAGTTAATTATAGTGTGTCACTGTTATTTTATTAATGGCAGCAAATTTACCATATTAAGTTAAGGTGTTAACATTAAGGGAACTGTAGGGGAGGTTGGAAAATGTAGGAACCTTTGGTACTATCTACTGGATTTCTCTGTTAAGCTGCAACTTTTCTAAAAATTTATGTATTCTATAATTTAAAAAAACTAAAGTAATTGTACCTTATAATAAAAAGAAAAAAATCCAAGGAAAAGATAAAATATTTGAATAAATATTTCTCAAAGGAAGATGTACCAAAGTGCTGTAAACACATTGGGGTTGTTAAACATTATCAGGGTGGTGCAAATTAAAAACACAGCAAGATAACATTTCAGGAGACAATAATAAGCTGATGAGAATGTAGAGAAGTTGGAATCAATATACATTGCCAGTGGAAAACATAAATTGACACCATCACTTTCAAAAACTGTCAGTTCCTCAAAATGTTAAAAATATAGTTATTGTATAGTTTTAGCTAGCAATTCTGCTGCAAGGTACCTACCCAAGAGACAAGAAAAAAAGTACCTGTCTACATAAAAACATGTACATAAATGTTCATGACAACATTACTCCCAATAGCTAGAAATTGGAAACAACTCAAATTTCCATCAACTGATGAGCTGATAAACAAAACTGACATATTTCTACATTGGAGTATTATTTCGTAATAGAAACTATTGATTGTTGACATCTGCTGTGGCGAGGATGAACATTATGCTAAGGGAAAGAGGCTAATCACACGAGACCACATTGTATGACTCCATTTATAGGAAATGTCTTCAATAAGGAAATTTGGGCGGGAAAATGAAGTAGGTTAGTGGTTGCTGGTGACAGAGAGGACTGGGTCAAGGAGGAGTTAAGATGGGGAATGACTGCTAAATTATGGTGATGGTTGCATTATTCTATAAATATATTCAAGAGAGAATGAACTGTATATACTTCTGAAGGTAAGCTTTATAGGATGTGAATTTCATAGCAACAAAGTTGCCTAAAACAAGCAACTACAACTGTTTCCTTTTGAAGGGAAATAGCTGCGAATACTGTGAAGTTGATGAATATCAGCAAGAACCTGTTTCCTTAGGAATCTCAGACACCTCAGTTTGTGCAGAGACTGGATCTGACTTTTCTGATGCTGCGTATTTTGTGGGATTCTTTCTTCTTAGCATATTACTTAATGCTACTTAAAAATATTGATTCAAGAGACCTTTCGTAAGATCCTGAAGTTCTCCTAGCAATCACCAAAAATTTACTTTTCTCCCCTTTAGGCAATAAAAAAGGCAGAGAGAGAGAGAGAGAGAGAGAGAGAGAGAGAAAAGACACCCCCCCCCCCAAATCAGGGACTGTTAAGAAGTATTTTCGAGTAACTCATTCAGTTACCCCAGTCATCCATCTTCTTTTACAGTTTTGCAAGAGATTGAAGATTTAAAACTTGCTAAGTTCTCTCCAGAAGCCTCTGTTAAAAAAATTGTTCCAGGCTTTTGTGTAATGTTATGGTTAGAGAATAAAGTTGACCTATCTGAAAGGATGTCTGAATCCTAAAGCAGAGGTCCTACTGCTAAGCGTTTCTACGTAAAGTCTCTATGTAAAGTCTACAAAAACATCTCCAACCTGTCACTACAAAAGACATGTGGTTATGTGAAAAACAGTCTGTTCCACGTCCCACGCCAGAGTCGGGATTGAGTCAAAGTTACACAATTTGAGTGGCCCATTTTAAGAAAGAAAAAAAAATAACTACAAAATAAATTATGAAAGTGACTATAGATTTAAAATGAGAAAATAAATCACAACACATTAAAAACTTTTAAATGTTCACAAACTCAAAAGCTAGAAAATAACATATTTTAATTAGTTGCCTTTCAAATACCATTTTTTTCTGTTTTTGCCATATTCTCTTATCTTATTCTAATACAAAAATGTTTTGTAATTTTTTTAAAAAAGAAAAATATTTTAGTTTTTTCTGCAGTATAGTTAAGATATTTTTTATTACTATTATTGATTGTTTAGAAAAATATCTTTGGGAATCAATGCATTTGTTACATCACATACTTTTTAGAAATGTTAAATGTGAGGCAATTGGCTTGGTGCCTCAAGTGGCTAAGGCACAAGCCACATACACCTGAGCTGGCGAGTTTGAATCCAGTCGGGCCACCTAACAAAAATGACGGCTGCAACCAAAAAATAGCTGGGCGTTATAGCGGGTGCCTGTAGTCCTAGCTACCTGGGAGGCAAAGGCAGGAGACTCACTTGAGCCCAGAAGTTGGAGGTTGCTGTGAGCTGTGATGCCACCACACTCTACCCAGGGCGACGGCTTGAGGCTCTGTATAAAAAAAAAAAAAAAAAAAAAAAGAGTGAGGTAATCCCTATCCAATGTTCTTAATATCTGACTTGTAACATCTCAGGGAATATCAAAATTTCATTCATACAAATTAATCTTAGGAATTTACTCATCAACTAATTTGTATTTAACATCCTTATAGCAATAACAGTTTATTACTTTTATGTTCCCTCCACTGTTATTGTACCTTATGTTAAATGAAAAAAATACACATTTTTGAGGTATGTTCTTATGGTTATTTGCTATAAATGGAAGAACAAAATCCAACACCTTATACACCAATTCTTTTTGAAATTTATCTGTTTCTCTTAATAAATTACTATAGTTTATATCACCTGGAATTTCAAGTTGCAACTTGCTCCCTAGTATCAAAATATTTCTTGTTTGTTTCATTACTGGTATGTATCACTATTGTTTCACATTGTATTTATTGTTTCTCATTTTTTTCCTCAGTTCTACAACAAACAGATGTTAATCTGACAAGAAGTAAATTCTTGTAAGTATCCAAATTAGTTATTTCTCATGTTTTATTTAAAAAACCCTTAAGTCAGGGCAGCACCTGTGGCTCAGCGAGTAGGGTGCTGGCCCCATATACCGAAGATGGCAGGTTCAAAACCAGCCTCATCGAACTGCAAAACAGAAAAATAGCTGGGTGTTGTGGAGGGCGCCTGTAATCCCAGCTACTTGGGAGGCTGAGGCAAGAGAATTGCTTAAGCCCAGGAGTTGGAGGTTGCTGTGAGTTGTGTGACACCACGGCACTCTACTGAGGGTGATAAAGTGAGACTCTGTCTCTCCAAAAAAAAAAAAAAAAAAAACCCTTAAGTCTCTTATAATTGCAACCAAATATTTAAACCATATCGAATAGCCAAACTATCTGAATAAGATTTAGCATTTTATTTGTGTTTGAGTTCCACTTTTTAGATTTTGAAAATATGCTTTTGAATGCTTAAAATGATTTTATACCCAGGTGGTGCCTGTGGCTCAAGGAGTAGAGCACCGGCCCCACATACAGGGGGCAGGTTCAAGCCTGGCCCTGGCCAAAACAGCAAAAAAAAAAAAAAAGATTTTATACCCATATTGCAAAGCATGAACAGCTTTATGGTGGTCAGACTATCCCATTACCCAGAAATAATTCAAATAGTCAGCTAGATAAACTTGAAATAAGGATATCTAAAAAATTGCAAGGTAGAAAGAGTCAAGTAATTTACTTCCTATGAAGGAAGCCCTTCATTAGATGAAGAGAAAGATCTGCACAAGCACATTCTATGCAAATTCTCATCTCACAAACACACGTGAGTGAGAAACTTAGGCCAGAGATGTATTTCTGGAAGACATTACATCAGGAACGTTGACAATAACCTGCAAACATATAGAAGGTGCTCTGAATGTAAATATATTACCCTGAATTCTGTGTCCCCAAACATCTTTCTATAGCTAATTCTAAAAAATGACCTTAGCTGTCCCAAAATCACCCACAAGACGGAAACTGCGCAGACTAGGAACAACATTCTTATGCAATTGTGTTTCAAATATTTTACTCTTGCATATTTTAATAAAACATGACCACATTGAAAGGATCATTTAGCTTCCCAGTAAATCTGCTTCAAGAGGATAAGAAATATAAGACTTAGGAAAAGGGGAGAAATCTCAAAAATAAGAGATTGAAATAACTGTGGTAATATGAATTTATTGAAATAATATTTTGAGTAGGGATCAGAGTAATAGTCTTTAAGATTCTTTGTGTTATGAAAATATTCTACTGTGTTGTTTAATCTGGGCGAAATTCACTACATTACACCTAAATTTAGTGGCCATTGGTATGTTTTCATAGATTTCCATCATTGCTCTCAATCTGTTTTCTAAAGCTGCATAACAAATTACCACAAATATCAGTATCTTAAGGCAATGCATATTTATTGACTCACAATGAATAGGAGCTGTGTCCTTTGCCCAGCATCACACAGGTTGCAATAAATTTGTCAGCTGGGTTGGATTCTCATCCAGAGGCTCAACTGGAAGATAATCTGTTAATAGGCTAACTCAAGCTACTGAAAAAATTAATCTTTTGTAACTCTGTGACTATGGCCTGCCACTTCTCAATGACAACTATAATTTCTTTCTATGTGACACTCCCCATAAGCAATTTATAATCTGGATAATTCACAATACTTCTTCAAGGTCAGGAGGAAATTTTCTCTGTCTCTACTCTAACACAGAGTCTCACACGATGTAAGACTGAACTACGGGCATACTATTCCATCACTTTTGCCATATTCTATTATTGGTAGCAGGTCAGATTTCACCCAAACATACTCGAGAGGAGATTATACCAGGATATTCAGTAACGGGGTGCAGTCAGAATTATTTCTCCTACAGTCAGGAGATAATTCCATGATTTTCAAAAGTTATCTAATAACCACAGGCATTATACAGCTAGCTAACAGATAAAATCTGATTATGTTCGGTAGGAAAAAAAATCAAGTTTGAAGAGTATTTCATTTTTTTTAGGAAAAATAATCTTCAAGAGGAGAGAAATCTTAATATCTCACTTCATATTTTCTTATTTTTCGTTTGATTATAGTAGGAAATTTGATTTTTATTTCTTGATTTCACTTTTACAGGAAATTGTGACCAAGACAAGTTGAAATTTAAAAAAATAAATATGTATAGCTTCTTCTGCTAAAGAAACCACATATAAATATATATTAAGTGTAAAGGTCTGTGTATTACACTACTACTTTTCTTGATGAAATCAAAATCTAATGGGCATATAGAGTTTATATATTCTCATAGATTATTCTCACATAATAAATACAAACAGTCATATGGAAACAAAGGTAATGGAACTAATTATTATTCTCAAGTGTCCTGGAGGTTTTCAAAAGGAGAAAGGCTTTAGGCTGAATTGTTAGGATCAGAAAAAGTTACATTGAAAGAAAACGTCTAACAAGATGTATTGAAGACGTATTTGTGTTTAAGATTTAAAGGAGAAGAATAATAGATTTGATTTCTAAACCCAATGGGAAGAAGTCAAAAACAAAAATAATAAAGGATGCATTTCCACTTACAGACCAGTCTTGTATCATTTAGGCAACAGGGATTTGTTTTAAGTGTTGCCTTGATAGTAGCTATATGGTAAAAGGCAATTAATTAGCTCAAAAAGAATATACTACAAGGCATGAATTTGCACATAGAGATAAAATAAAAAACAATAAATATGTTATTTATATATTTAATATATATTTGCAATTATATATTTTTAATATATTAGTTATATTTTTGTGCAGGGAGTCAATTTACCAAAAAAAATAGAAAAAAGAAGAAAAAGAAAAAAAGGTTGCCATTGCCTGATATCTGAGGAATTACTGAGAGACATTAGAGGGTGTGTTAGATAAATGTGAGTAGCTAAAAAGAGAAGACTCTGAAGTTACAACTTAGGAGAAAATATTCTACTTGCAAAGAATAATGAATCTGATCAGTGTGCAGTTGTCATCAGCCCACGGCATAACCACATCTAACAAATCAGTACTGGAATTTACATTTTTTAACATTAAAGTTTTTGAGACAAATTCTCCTGGACGTTTATGTTGTACCTACAGTGATGGCCAGGGATAGTAGATGTCATAAGTTCAGTTCACTGATAATAGGAATTTAAAAAGTCGGTAGCCATTGGGGATAAAGAGGAAAAATAATTTTGAGTAATATTTAATTCAAAGATAATGACTTGGTGGTGAGGAGTCAGAGGGAAGCACCGAAGATTTACTCTGTGCTTCTAACTGGAGCAAATGAAGAATGGGTGATGCCACTAACAGAGTTTGTATAAAAAAGATGACAAGCAAATGTGGTGGAAAACTGCTGATACTTAGGGGAATGCATGTAAAAGTTTGGAATTAAATCAGTTGAAGCTTGGTTGAAAAATGAGATACAGTTTTATGATTTAAAGTCAATCTGTTAGAACAAAAAGTTATTTTTATTATTTTACTTATTTAGTTTTTTCAAAATTACCTTTACAACCATTGGGTTAAACGAAGAAAAACCTGTGGACCTAATCACATGGAAGTGGAAGAGAATATTGAACTTCTATGATAACGAAGGTTAGATCCTCAAGTGAATAAACGAAATTCTCTGCAACAAATACTTTAATGAATGCATCCTTTAGAAGACAAATAATCTGAAGAGTATATGATACAGCCTGGTTTAGCTAACTCTTACCATGAAATAATCTACCCCCAAATTTAATAGGTTAATACAGAGGACAGCAAACTATGTCATGTGGGACAAGCTCTGCTTGTAGTTTATGTACCATCTATGAGTGTAGAGTGATTTTACACTTTTAAAAGATTTTAAGAACACCAGAAACACCAAAATAAAATAAAATGAGTAGCAAAGATCATATGTAGCCCACGTAGAACCCTTTACAGAAATGGTTGTTGACCGCAGCCTAAAATTGTCACAGGCATGTGTATGTCATGATTTTGCAAATTAGGCAGAGCTTGATGATAATAACACCACACTGCTTCAAATGGGTTTGGCTGAAGTGACTGGAGTGGCTAAGGTCGGATGGAGGGCCCCAAATCCCCTCAATCACAGGATTGTAGGAGGTTCTTGATGTTCGCTTGGGAGCTCAGCTGGAGCTCCCATCCCAAAGGGGTGATGACTGGGAATTCATTTGGAGTGAAAAGTTGGGAAAGGTTTGTAAATTGGGATCCCTCACTGTCTGGGGTCTCTTGGAATCTCTTAAACTTCCTTGCAACATGCTGCTTGACTTTTTTAAAAAGAATATTGTAAGCAAGGCAGAAAAGGAGGGTTCCTTAAGACCCATCCTCAAAAGTTGTGGAGCATAACTTTGGATAGTTTCTGTTGATTGAGGGCCATGACATTGTTACCAGATAAAGAGGGTCCAACCCCTGTCCCTGTCAGCCAATTTGCAGAGACAGGGATAGGTTCACCAAACTTTGTCAGAAGGCCAGCGATTCTGAAGGATAGTGAGAGTAGCCTCAATAAGACTGTCTTGTTCTTCCATTTCCAAAATCACAGTTTTATACACAAAAGTTGAAAGTAAAAATTTTGTTAATTTTGTTACCTTAAACAATAATGGGCATAACTTATGACTCATCATAAATAATAATCAGGGTAACCCATGACCCCAAACAACATTCCAATTTAAATTTAATCTCCTTAATCCATTGACCTAAACTACTCAAGATACACACTTTTAGGTTAAAGCTGAATTTACCTAAAAGCAGCATGAACGGGAGACCTGGGGTGAAGGTCATACAGCACCTAGGCCGACCGGACCAGCTGGTGGCGGTCCTAGCCTGAATAACTCCATCTTATTCTCACTGCGTGTGCTTTCAACACAGTGAGGCAGCTTCAAAGGAAGGAAAAATGTGTTCCATCTTCTCATAGAAGTGGCAAAGAGTTTTCAGTTTACCATACAGCCCTTAGAATAAAATTAACATTGCAAACTCTAAGAAAGACAGAAGAACTTTACACAATTTAATAAAATGCAACTTGGTTAGAAGATTTAGAATGTACACGTGTGGGTCATGTGAATTTTGTGATGTTGTGTAAGTTACTTCTAGATTTCCAGGCCTTCTCCTTTTTCCTCTTTTTGTTTCTAAACAAAGAGTAAAAGCTTTGGATTTGGAAAATAGTTTCTATCAACAACTTCTGTATCTATTTTTCTTTTTAAGTTTCATGGAAAGTTTAAATCATTATTTGAAATTATAGAATTAAATTAACATACTAGAGAAGTACTCCAGTCAAGATTTGAAGTGACTTATTTGGGAGTAAAAGGAGATAAGAGGAGGGCGGTGCCTGTGGCTCAGTGAGTAGGGCACCGACCCCAAATATACCAAGGGTGGTGAGTTCAAACCCAGCCCTGGCCGAACTGCAACAAAAAAATAGCTGGGCGTTGTGGCAGCGCCTGTAGTCCCAGTTACTCAGGAGTCTGAGACAAGAGAATCGCCTAAGCCCAGGAGCTGGAGGTTGCTGTGAGCCTTAAAGCCATGGCACTTGACCAAGGGCGACAAAGTGAGACTCTGTCTCTAAAAAAAAAAAAAGAGAGATAAGAGTGTGCAGTATTAGCTCAGAAATTGATAGAGTGAAAATAGAAGTTAAATAAATGAACATTTTGTAGTACATGTGGCAGAGTATATCATGTGAGAGAAAAAGAATCAGTAAAAATATCTTGGTAAAAATTAAAATCTTAAAATTTTAAAATTCAATCTTCTTTTTTAAATATGTCTATCAAATATTTATGTTTGTCCTTCTTTCAAAAGGTTATATGTACGTAATTGTTTCTACCCATTAATAGTAGTGGTGATAAATTAGTGAAATGGACATTTGAATATATATTTTTATTTTTTAAGTAGAAAATTTAATGAAGAGCAGTCTTGGAATATGAACTTTAAAAACAAGATATTAGACCTTTATATACCCATTAGTATACATGTTAGCTTGGTTGTTAAAGAATATGATATTGAAACATGTACTTCCATGCTAGAACTCTAATAGTAAACAAACAAACAAACAAAAAAAGAAGAACACTTCCCTTATTGGTGGAGTAAGTTCAAAATTTAGTGCAGTTTTTGTTGTATATTGTGGGTTCATGGGTTGGAAGTATATTGACTCTCAACATTCTATTTGGAATCTCGTTGTGAAAATTAGATTGCCAGTAATATTTATTAGATCATAATTTATAATCAAGTAAATCTAAATGAGCACATAGACCAATTAAACTACTGAATACTAAATAAGCACATAATTTTCTTATACTTTCTTTAAATCTAGCTGTGAGATATATAATTGAGCAAAAAAGAAAAAAGATACATAACAGCCTGAATATTGTTTAATGTTTCTCTGATTCTATGACTTTTAAAAGTAGCGTGGCCATAGAATTCGTTATGGAAACCAAACCATTGTAAGAGTGTAAGAGGATGCTAGTATTACACCATAATATATATAAATGGAGACTGCGTCAGAACAGGATGTACAATCATACTCTATGTAACTTCCAAATTATATCAAAATTAACGAGATTTTCTTTTTGCTCTAATGGATCTCATACAGACATTTTGACATTAATAAGTGTTTGGTGCTTAAAACAAGTTTGCAAATAACAAACAAATTAAAGGAGATGACAAATATTCAGTATACTTTAGAGAATTAAGCAGATGCAACATATATTTATTACTACAGGAGTTTGCCATGATTCTGTTTTCATATTTGTTGCTTACATCATAAAGATCTATGTAGCACATTTTCTGCATCAAGTACTATGTTGTAAACTTCCCATCAATTATTTCATTTATCCTCATCCCACTCTGTAATAGAGTTTCTATTATTCTCACCATTTTACAGATGAAGAAATTAAGCCTAAGGAACTAAGTGATGTGTGCAATGTCTTTTGACCTGTGTAGGATGGAGCCAGGTTTGGAATTGAGTCTAACTCTACGATTTGTGCTTTAGCGGCTATACTATTTTCTTAGTAACAGTAGGTCACCAGTTTTTCTCAGCCATGTATTTAATTTTGGATGGACAATTACCAGCACTGACAATATCAGTTTATTTTCACAAGGTGGTGGGGAAATTGTTGACCAATTATTATTTTTTTTCCATTTTGCAAAAAATAGGAGGTGAAAACATTGATCTCAAACCATGGATAGTGATGTTCCACAGTGCTCTGGAATGTTTAATGGCTAGATTCTTTTACTTTACACATATTCCCTACACTCTAAAGTATAGATTGTATGAATTAGGTTTACCTGCTGGCCCTCATTTTGATAGTAAATGTAGAAAATTTAGCCAGTGTTGAGTGAGTAAATTCTACCATTAGGAAAGATAAAAGTGAAATCCTCTTGAAATCACCCATCGGTGTTCTGTCCCCTCTATTATGCAGATTTATAACTTAACCTCTGAGAATGGAGAACATAAAATGAAGACATGAACTTAGATAACTGAAGCAGCTAAAGTAAAATTTAATGTATATATTTCCATGCTCATTAGGGAAATTTCTAAAGAGTTAGTATTTCATTCAATCTTCAAACACTTGAGAAGAAATGTCAGCACAGTCTGGACCAGATGGGCTAATACTTTATGATAAGAATAATAACATAGGCATTTAGGGAAAATAAATGAAAACAACTGTGATTATAAATGTATACTACCAGCGGGTTCAGGAGCAAGAGGAAAATTCTCTGTTTCCTCAATTTAGGTTCATTAAGGACCCATGCTGCTTTATTCATGGGCAAAATAAATAAATAGGTAAATAAATAAATTCTGACCTAGTAATCTGAGCATTCAAAAAAGCTCAATTTCATTAGGTTTTAAGAATGATAATGAAAGATATGAACTGCCTCTCCTGCAAAGGTACTAAATACTCTTAGCTTCAGATCTGGACATCTATATAGGTGCCTGGATGGCAACATAAACTTAGCAAATTTATGATTCTGACATAGGAGACATGAGAGAAACTTGAAATCACTGAGTCTGACCAAAAGGCAAATAGATCCAATGGAACTGGCCTCAGATCTTCGAAGACATCTCTCTGCAACTTGAATGAGACTAGGAAAAGCTGTGCTCAATCTTATCAAAGGCACCACTGCTGCTACTGTCCGTCGTGCCAGAAATGCACTTCTACTTCCCTTAGTAGTTCATAACCATCTGGTCTGCACTATTCCCCATAGTCTTTATCAGCCATAAATGTAACACTTCAAAGTGACATTTAGTGTTGTCTATTATTTCAATTACAAAAAATCTCATCTGAAGTGTGGATAAAGCTTACAGATATAAAGACAATTATAAGAGAGTACTCATACTTCATGTATGAAGGTGATCATAGCCTTGGATAGGAAAGCAACTCAGTAATTACAATTTTGCATGGTATGTGATGTAATTGTTCTCTGCACAGGTCTGATGGTACAGATAGGGATTTCCTATAAAAAATAGTGTTTAAAATGAGTTTAAAATATGTTGCTACTTTGCTTCTTAGCTTGTCACAGATGGTAACTAGGAAAAAAATTAATTTGAAGGTAGTTTTGGGTTATTCATACAGAAATAAGGAAACTCTATTTTATTTAATGATTCATGCCTTTGTAAGGCACAAATGCCTGATACTGAAATGTAAGCCTTATAAACATAGTTGATATTTCCTTTAATTGACTGAAGTACATGAGTGATGATGACTCTGTTGGTCATTCCAGAAAAAGTGCTCCAAAGATGCTTTGAAGGCTAGACTAAGTGTGGCATCAGTGCATAGCTTCCCAAGGGTAGTACTTTGAAGACGGCCATAGTAATATTCAGTAATGAGATATGTAGCACTTTTTCTAGGATGAATTTTTGAACTTAATTGTCCAACCTTACATTTACAGCAGCACAGGGGCTGGAGTTTGGCAACAGAACTGGGCAATATAATCTAGCCATGGTGACACATAAAACTAATCATCATGGGTGGCACCTGTAGCTCAAAGGAATAGGATATCAGCCCCATATACTGGAGGTAGCAGGTTCAAACCTCGCCCTAGCCAAAAATTGCAAAAAAAAAAAAAAAAAAAAACCAAAAAACAAAAAAAAAAAACTAATCCTTGGTGGGCACATTATGACATAAGTAGGAAACAAGGTATCTTGTTCCACAGATGTTGAAAATTAGTGTTTGAAGAAAACAATTATTAAAATTATTGAATACTTCTGAGAGGTCAAGAATTCTGAGTATTTAAAATCATCCTTTGAACTGACTCTTAGTCAGGAGCAGTAGTAGGAGCTTATACATAAAATATAAAGAATAAAAAGCCCAATATGAAAGATCACACATTTGAGAGAGTTAATCTTCTAGTGTGAATGGGATGTCAGTGGCTAATTGATTGAAGCTAGAGATGAAGAGAAATGTCAGTGACAGCCCCTGGGGTTATCTGTGGTCATTGGGGTGAAAGCAAATGTGGAAAGATGGGGGTTAAGATATATATTCAGTTAGAAAACTGTAAATTTTGCCTAACTGTAGGAGATCTAATATTTGTCCACTGGATTTTTGACTTAATAAATTTAGAGAAATTTTCTAGAACAAAAAAGAGGACAGAAAAAGTCTGTTTTCTAAGGAAAACAAACATTAAGGAAGAGCTAAAGGAAAAGCTAGCAGGCAGTGTCCAGGCCTCATGTGCCAGGACATTACAAGTACTTAATATATGAAATACCATGTTATAGGGCGGAGTATGCTATGAGAGACATGTCATGGCAATAAGATAATGATGGCCATAAGGCCCACGGAAACATCTTGCAGGGCCTACATCATGTGTCACTTTCAGTGTGATGTAACATTCCTTGGGGATTTCTGACCCTACCACAGGGATTACTGGGTCTCTATGACAAGAAGATCTAACAGTCCTGGCTGTCATTGAGACAAGGCCACATCAGCATAGACTCAAATTTCATGAACCTCACGACAATGTTTACCCTTTTGAGAATAGCTTAAGCTTAAACTTCCTTTATGAAAGAAACACCCAACAGCTGAGTCAGACCAAATATAGGAATAAGTAAGGGCATAGAACCCTCCAAACTCTGAGAATGGTCTCCAGTGGAGATATTCCCCATCCGGTGACCATCTGGCCTTTGACTATGTCTGGCCCATGCCATTTGTCTGACCCTACTTTCCATCTTCTCACAGCACCACTATAGCAAACTAGACATCCAATAGTGTCTGGGAGCCACCTGTGACAGTGATATAGGATTCCATCACTCAGGGCTAGACAGGGAGCCCCCATTCACTAGGCCCAGGTGAGCTCAGAGGTCAGATCCCCATTTCCAGGCACAAGCAGACTACCTTCTTTGGGACACACCCTCTGGGCTCTGATAAGATCATGAACAAAGCCACCTGTGATGTTTTTTTGGGGTGGTTCCACCTTGGGTGGGAGCACATACCCTAATCCCTTCTCAGGGACAAAGACTATAAAGGATCTGATAACCTTGCCCTAGTGAAGGAGGAACTACATTCGTTCATTTGTTAATACACTCATTAACTTTGAAAAGATGTTTTTTTTCCATCTACCAATGGCTAGCCATGTGTAATTCTCTAAACTGAAGACCCCTAGATAAAAGAGCCCATGTGGAGACTCCTCAATGAGTTCTTCAGCTTTTTCCCTCTTGCAGAAGCTCTGGTGCTTTGTACTTCTTCTGTATTCCTTTCTAACTTCTAATAAAACTCCTATCTTACCACTGATCTGTAGTCCATGGGTTCATTCTTTGAATCCCGGAGACCAAGGACTTACTGAAGAGCGAAATTGCAGTATCAACAAGAATCAGCCTGAAGGGAAAAAACTATCCCCTGGGGAAGCTAGCTGTTCTTCTAGGACCACCAGAGACCTTGAATATGACAATGTTGTAGATAGCAGTCTATATCAGCTCTCAAATTTAGCCACTATAAAAAGTGAGTAAATCACTCAAAATGCTTCTTCAAAGATTTTAAAAGATTGTGTATTCTTATGCTAATGTCTAGATTCTAGAGAAGTCTTAAACACTTCAAGAAACTGCTTGCCCTAAATGTGCACGTACTAATACTTAGAACATGTACATATGCTACTTGAAATGATAAAAGACATTTTTCAGGTAGAATGAAGATTACCTTAAAACAGAAGACTATTCTGTATTATCTGGGTGGGTCCAATGTAAATAATTTCACGGGACAGAAGGGGAAGAGGAATGCAGAAGTTTTAGTAAAAGGAATATAAGGAGAGGGAAAAAGGGAGGGGAGATTAAAAGCAACACAATTTAGGTCACTATCACTGTGTGTGAAGATGAAAACTAAGAGCCAGAAGCCAAGGCATGGAGATGGCCTCTAGAAGCTGGGAATGGCCTTCACCTGGGACAGCAAGGAAGGAAATGATTACCTGAGCTCTATAACTTCACAAACTATATTCTGCCAACAACCTAAATGCTCAAATAAATAGATTCTTCCCTAGAGCCTCCAGAAAAGAATGCAGCCTTGCTAGCACTTTGATTTCAGGAGAGCGATTGTGTATCAGAACTATGAGATGATAAATATGTATTAGTTTAAGCTGCTAAAAGTGAGGCAATTTGTTATGGAAACAATATAAAATGAATATACTTGAATTTAGGTTATTTTTGCAGAACAACATGTTATGCCTATGATAGTCTAAATAGTAAACAAAGGAATAATACTAATTAAAATATGAATGCTGACTAACACAAATTGGCATACATCCCTTCTGTTTTGCTTATATTGCTTGTGACAATACAGAAAGTATGATAACAAAAACTTTGTGTGATTAAAGCACATTGAATAATTTAATACTGGTGTTATAGCAGAAATGTTACTGTATTGAAGGAATGCACAATTCTGTCTGTTCCAAAGTTTTAAAGACCAAAAGGTGTCCAATGGGGTCACCAAACAGTGGTCTTGATGATCCAGATAGCACACTTGTTTATGGTGTATAGTTTACCATGTCTAACAAACTCTCACTAAAATGAAATAATGAAACCCAATTCTATTTTCTTACAATAATAAGTTTTGTTTTACCTTCAGGGTTTGGGGCCAATTCACCCAAGTGTAGATTGAAATGGACTTGAAGTCTTCAAATTTCTAAAGCTATGATACTGATGTTATTTCCTATATGTGATACGTCGGGGTTTTTTATTTTTCTTCATTTTCTGTAGTTTATATTATTTGTATCATGCTTGTTGAAAATAAAGAACACTGGTTACTTTTTATTAGGGAAATAAATTGTTGCTGAGAAGAAGATATGGTACAGAATATTTAGCTCATTTTAGTTCATTTGTCTGGAATTATACTGTGAAATTGAACTATGTGAAGACAGATTACTTGAAGTTGGTCTTCATCGTAACATTAATAGGACAGGAAGTGGCACCAAATGTTAATATTTAAGGCTCAGTGTGTTTTCACTGCAGGCTATGAAGCCAACATGATTTAGTTTTCACTTTATTTCCAAAACCACTAAGAACTTTAAAACATTTAAAAAGAGTTTGTTATTATCTAGTTTATAGAAAAATAGCACTATTACTTCCATTTTTAATGTATTCTATTTCAAATATTTCTCGTTTTGATCTCATACTTTCAATGATTCATTCCTTCTAGGCAGAAAAAAAGAACTATCAAAATAATCCCATCGTTTTTTTTTTATTTGCCCAGAATTCATTTTATTTCTAATCATGCAATAACTGAGGAGATACACAAACATAGAATTGTTGAGGAGATCAACCCTCAACATCTTAACTTTGAAAATAGATATAAAAACTTTCCAGACTTAAATAGTGTCAATGTTTTACAAGTAAATGATAACTATAGGATTTTATGTGTGTTGTATAGCTGGGAGTTGTTTCTTGAAATCAAAATATTAGGTGGAATTCCATTGGAAAATCCACCAGGCCAATTAAACCGCACAGCTAGTTTGGGTAAACTGAAGTCAACATAAATACAAGATTAGCAATATTTTGAAACATGATTGTTTTGTTATTATTTTAAAATAACAACATCAAACATTTGCTAACAGTTTCTTGGCAGAAAGATATGCTGCCAGATAATTCAACTTCAGTGAATAAATACTCATGTACAAGTAATACATGGTTTATATACAAACGAACAGCAAGAAAAATGAGAACCTGAGTCCCTGTCCCAGTTGAAGTATTTCTTTCGCCATATCATATATATGTATGCACAAGTTAATTTCTAAGCACTCCTAGTATTTAGCTGTGCACATTAAATCTGTGTTTATATTGTCACATGTCTTTAATTCATGGAATCCAAATCAATTGGGGAATTATACCAGAATTGTGATTTTACTTCAATGTAGTTTTTAGTGAAATCACTCCTCTCTTCAAATTATACAAATTTACCAGGACACGATGCCAAAGAGGAAGATCCCAGAGCGGGGGTTTGGAGACCTGGGTTCTGAGATGACCTTCTACTAGTAGCCCACTGTTGTGACCTTGGGCTTCAGTCCCCATGAAGTTTCTGCCTGCAAGGGTACCTGATGGTGAAGCATAAAAATTTAGTGGTATTTCAGCAAATAGATTATAATTTAATAGTCTATTTTCTAAATTTTATAAATGACTAGTCTGATTCCCTAAGGCGTGGAGTTAGTATAATTATCGAAACTTGCCAGTAGCAAGAACCTTCTAGGACACTTGTTAACAGAATGGATAACTTTATTCTCAGCATGGTGTCCCAAAGTCCTCAAAATGGGGCAGGCAGGTCTGCCCTGGCCCTCACACCAGCTTCTTCCCATGCCAGGGTTCTCAGCATAGGGTCATGGCACATTCCCATGAACAGACATGGATGGAAATAGAAAATGAGAGGACATGGGGACAAAGGTGGCCTAGGAGAGCACAGTTGGGGAAATTCCAGTGCTCAGGCCACCTAGACCACTCTCTTCTTAATGGATCTGAATTACCCACTAAGTACAAACCATCCAACAACTTCTTCCTGCAAAGAGATGGAAAAGAAATTACAATGTCCTACATTTTAGTATGTACTCATTTAATCAAGGGATAATTATATATGCCTTTGGTAACAAATTGAGTAGCTCCAATGGAAAGAATTCAGAGTCTATTTTTCCAAACTCTTTCTTTATAAAATATTCTTGCAAGTCATCATTTGCTAATTTTCATATTCTTGTCTTAAGCACATTTTTTAACCATACAGTGTGACCAAAATGCATAATTGTAAAAATGGAAAGAAAGAGCTCTTTCCTTTTTGTAAAAATAAATTCCATTTTTAAAGTCTTATATATTGTTTCTCCAAATTTTGACTTTTGGACCTTAACTTGTTTTCTTGGATGATAATACTGTTCATGGAAAGAAATTGTGTAATTTCCAGATCGAGAAGAAGCAATCCCTGTCTTTTTTGCTGTTGTAATTTGTAGTTATGATTTATAGTTTTATGGTATTTAGAGAGTTCAATAAAAGGGACCCAATAAAAGAAGACAATTTAAGGGGATTAATAATTTTCCAAATGCCAGAAGCCAAATTATAATCACATTTTTACACATTTTGCTAATTAAAACTTAGAAACAGGCTAAAAATTATGTGGAATGTAGAGTGTTCTTAATGGGCTAGACACATGTAATTGCTTCTAGTACCTGTAATCACCTGGCAGAATCATTTGCATGGATTAGAACGAAGATAAATGATCTGGAGAAGCATCAGGATTCCAAAAATCTTTCTCTATTTTCACACCAATGTTCAAATTTCTTGAACAGCACTGCAATTTGTTACCACATTTTTAATAGCCTTATAACTATTTATCAAAAAAGATTAAGTATAATTGATGACACCATTATATTAGGTAACAGTAATCTAGTTATTTATAGGATGCATTATAGAGATAAAAATAAATTTCTTTTCAGAAAAGTTTTAAAACATCCTATTGTGCTCAATAAAGTGTGGAAGGAAATAAAACACCATTGTTGCTTTTAAAAAGTGTACATGGTAGGATAAGATTTTTCCAACAATAAAAAAATCTGTGTTAACAATATGAGACAATGTTGAGAAAACAGATGAGTATAAAGACATGATTAACTATTTTATAACTACTTGGGAGAGTTATACAGTATACTATTTGGAATACTTGTTCTGGTCTCCAGTTTTGTTATCAGAAATGTTAGCTAGTATGTTACCTAATTCAGGAATTAGTCAGAGAAGCTATTCTAACTAGGATGAGTTCTGGAAGTTTCCATCAATTGAATAAACTACTCTTTAGTATATTCAATGTATCATTTTCTTCACTGCAGTGAGTTAAATTTTCTTCGTATTCAGCCATGTTTTTAATTCCTCTTCTCTTTGATATTTTAAGCGAAAATCATGAAAGCCTTTAAAAAATATCTAGCCCATGTAGTAATCTTTTTATCTTGACCTTAAAACCCTTGTTGGCCTAAAACATTTTTAAAAGAATAACAACAATCCATTTTAAACTTCCATATTTTTCTAGTCTTTGCCCTGAAATTAATGGAGCTATGTTCCATTCTTTTGTTTATTTCTCCTCAAAAGTTGGCCATATTTTTCTTCATCTAACAACTGGTCTTGGGTTGGACTGATCTCCATTAAGACTCATGCCTCTTCCATTTCCAAATGTGCCACCAAGCTTCTCTCTCTGTCCCTTTGTGCCAGGATTAAAGTCTGGTGCCAAATTACAATATGGTAAAAAAAACCATACACAAACTAAAATTTAAGCTATTTTTGTTGTTTTTCTGTTAGCTACTTCATTTCACTAAGCAAAAGAGGAGAGAGGAGAGATGAACAGACAGCGTTTTGATAGAAATATCCACTCTTAGCTTCTTTTTCCATGTAGAATTCAAAAAAATACACAGTTTGCTTTAAAAATTGAAACTATAGATTTATTTCTCAAGAATTCAGCAAGATACTGGTAATCTTTGGGAGAAGAATAATCACCAGGACAGCAGAAAGGATTTCAGGGTGAGACCACATGGCAAAGTCTCAATGTGTCTTTTCCTGTTCTATTTCCCCTCGTTACTTCCTTTTTATGTGGTGCCTCCATGGCTTGCCTTTGACCTGATCTGTGTTCAGTCCAGAAATCTTT
Source organism: Perodicticus potto (assembly GCA_963574655.1). Lineage (NCBI taxonomy): Eukaryota > Metazoa > Chordata > Mammalia > Primates > Lorisidae > Perodicticus > Perodicticus potto. The sequence continues at coordinate 30,026 of CAUYRH010083447.1, read as the reverse complement.
ATTATCTATGTCAAGATCATAAATTGAGCCATTCTAGACACTACCTTCTCCATTACCACTCATTTGTCATTAAAATTTTATCTGCAAGACCCATCATGGGAATGGATACTATATTTTATTTCCTAAACTAGGTCAAGTTAATGTAGACACCTCACATTCTAGGAGATGAGTTTTTACTGCTAGATTTGTATTCTGTCATGATGGCTCTCAAGTATAAAAATAGGATTTTCATGGAAATGGTGTACAAGGCATGGCCTGAATGTGTATGGGTTCTCACACACATGAATTTATCTCTGGTCAAAACTCCAAGTTAGGAGGTGAGGCAAGGTAAGTGCGGTACACCTTTCTCCTCTATGATGTTCCTCAGCTACTTAAAGCTAACCTATCCCCATTAACTTCTCTGAAAGAGAATCACCATTCAAGCTGATTCAACAAAGCTCATACTCTTCAGGCTCTCCCAGTAAAGACCAAAGATAATGAACTCAGAATTAAATGATTTGTTAAATTAGGACACTTGAACGATTGTAAATATTAACTTAACCACGTGAAATTGTTGACTTTGTATTCAATTTTGGTCAAGTAACAATAATTCCAAAGAGTTTAAATTAATAGATCAAAAATGAAATCACTCTTTAGAGTAAGTTAGCATGCCAAAAAACTTGAAGGTTAAGGAATTGTTTTAGATTTTTAATATAGTAAGAAACTTGGGTGTGTGTTTGTGTGTATATAATTTGTATATAATAACTGCATAATATCTTGTAATTCTACTTTAACATTTGAAGGTGAATTTTTACCTACAATTTTCTTTCATGTAAAAAGAGTTTGGAGTGCTATAACTTCAGCAAAGCTAAAATGCTATTGCTTGTAAAAAGCTACTGTATTCATTAAAAATAAGAAAACTGGTTCGGTGCCTGTGGCCCAATGGGCTAAGGCGCCAGCCACGTACACCTGAGCTGGTGGGTTCGAATCCAGCCTGGAGCCTGCCAAACAACAATGACGGCTGCAACCAAAAAAATGGCCAAGCGTTGTGGCGGGCGCCTGTAGTCCCAGCTACTTGGGAGGTGGAGGCAAAGAGACTCGCTTGAGCCCAGGAATTGGAGGTGGCTGTGAGCTGTGATGCCACAGCTTTCTATCCAGGGTCACAGCTTGAGGCTCTGTCTCAAAAAAAAAAAAAAAAAGAAAAAAGAAGAAAACTACTTATTCTCTGCATTAGAGAAGCAGAGCATTAACAACACAACAGTTTTTGAAAAATGACTCCTCTGTTTTTCCAGGATATTGTTCCAAGACAGTGATTCTCAATTTCACATTTTTGAAGCTAGTGCACATACTTGATTTTTATTCAAAGGGTAACTTACATGTATTTATATAGTTATCTAAACAAATTAGTTTACAGACCAATAAATAAATATTCTTTAAAAGAACAGATATTAATTCAAAGAGAAATTTAAGTTTGGGATTAGTAAAAAGACACTATATTCCTCATAGTATGTAAATTTAGACAAAAATCAAATATTAGGCCAATACTGGCTCAAGATAATGTGAAGATAATTAGTTTGATGTACACATTATAACCCTTGATATATTTAGTGTAGTAAAGTAAGGAAAATAAGTGCTAAATGAAAAATAACAGGAAAACACCTTTTGCTAAGAAAAAGTAGAATAAATTTTACAGCTTAAATATCAGGATAAGATTTAGTAAAATTAAATGTTAATAAAATATGTAAAAATGCATAATCTACATTTTTATACATTATTATAAAGTGAATAGAAGTTAGAGTAATTTTGTCCAATCTTCTAAGAATTATGTGTATTATAGATCTTATAAGTGGATTTTTATACACATATAGACATAATTGTTATAAATTACAGCTAAATAAAATTCTTACAGAGAACTTTGAAGTTAAATTGTTTTTCTATTAACTACTCCTTCTATGCTAATTAATAAGGTATACATTTAAGCAGATTTCCGCTACTCATCTCAAATGTAGAATAGTGTTAATAAAATCCAGAAGTGAAATCTTTCTAAAAAGCCATAACAATGATCTCCCATGTAGCACCATCAAACTTTACATTTACTTTTTACATTTTTAAAATGTAAAAATCATATATAAGAAACGTACTTACATAGCCTTATAAAATTTAGCATTTTAAATGAGTATAAAAATACAGATTTAACTGAATATGTGGAATGAGTGGAGGGGGAGATCATTCTTAGAGAAAGGAAAAACTGCAAATAAAATGTTTAAATTATTAAATAGTAGTTGATTATTGTTACTAGTATTGGTGTTGTTGTCTTGGTACTATTTATAATTTTTAGAAATGTTTTGTTGGAGTCACTTTGTTAAAAACTACCATTGATTTAATAAAATTATTAAAAAAAATAAAACTACCATTGTTGGAGAAGAGAAAGCAGGTGCTATTATTATAAAACATTAAGCAAAAATGCCAAACTCTAATACATAATTTAAAATATTAGTGCGAATCACGCTGTTACCTCCACAATGGAGAGATTTGTTTGTTTAGTGGGTATCAAGTCGTTAAACACAACCAAGTTGCTTACAGCAAGGAGATTTTTATTACTTGGTACTAGTAAGGAGTACACTGGGGATAGTTCCCACAGCAGTGCATCCCTGAGCTAGGGGGTTGGACGGGCTTACCGTGCGCATAATCTGATAGGCTCTTGTGATGGAGTGAAGACAGGAAACACGTTTTGACTGGATCCCGCCATGGCATGACGTCAGGGCTCACTCAGATGGTCTCCTGGGTCCTGGCTTCCCCTGCTTAATTCAGTCCCTGAGGTTTCCACCCTCAGTGGCACGCTTGTCTCATCTGGGCATGCTCCGGTTACCTAGTCTTCAACTTGGGGCTCCACCGCAACTGAAATACAACACATAACTTGGATATATAAACGCTGAGCCAGATTGTTCTGGTGTCCTTACAATCCATTTAAATAAAATTTAAAGGAATATAGTTTATTATGTGTTTCAGGCCCACTGAAAGCTTTGTGGGCAGCGTGATGTCTTTGCAGGTGGAACAACTGTAACATACAACCTATGGACCTAAATTGTAGTGCCGACTGCCGTCTTTCAAGGAAGAGAGATCAAGGTTGCGTGAAGAAAGCGTGATCTTACATGTGATGTAGGGAAAGTAAAATGTGAGGTTGTGACATTTGCTATTCCAGGAGAGAGAAAAAATTTAAAGAACAATGTGCCGATAAAAGCACAAAAATTTAAATGGGTTCCTACTAGCCAAATTTGTATCAATTTGAATATCAGAAAGAAAATAATGGCTATAGTGAAGTAAAGCATATTGATCCCAGGACAAGTTTGAGGCTCTTCTAGCATTCAAAAAGGTAAAATTTAACAAAAATTATCCCAAGGTATAGAGTTAGAATAGGATTTTTGTCTTCTAATCTTGTTTCTTTCTTGGTAATCTTGACTCTTTCTGTAAAGGAGTTCAGGACATGCTAACCCCAAATGTGACAATTTGGCATTTGAACAGTCAAAGCAGGATGATTGCTTTGGACTTCTCCCCTGGAACCGATTATAAAACCTTGAAAGGTCATGCTCCAATCTTCTGCCCTTTTCCTCTGAAGACTCTTTCAAGAGATGCCCTCCTTGTGTACTAAGGGGAGGACTATTTTCATTTGTTAAGACACAGGGACGTTGAGAAGAATATGGACAAACTGACTCTGTTTCCTTCTTCCCCAGCTTAATACCCCTATATCACACCACCTTGGACTAATTGTACACCTGTTTCTCAAACCAAAGCATAGAAGTATACAGTTTACCTCTTTCATTGGAATCTTCATTTCCTTATAAAGACACCTGTGTCACATAAAACTTGAATTAAATTTGTGTGCTTTCTTCTGTTTAATCTGCCTTTCATTATACAAACCTCAACCATGAACCTAGACAGTGAGAAAAGATGTTTTTAATTCCCTACATCTGTATACATTAACAAGAACCCCAACTGAATTATATTTTCTGATCCAAAGACCTTGATATAATAATGCACTCTCTGTACACATAAGTCACAACCATCTGAATACATAATATACAATCTGTAGTCTAATTATTCTCTTTAAAGGCTAAAATCATGACATTTATACAGATATAACAATGAACATATGTTGAAGAATATTCATCCACTCATAAATCAATAAGAAAACCAGGCAGATGTTATAACCAACTGGTTCAAGAGACAATTCAAAGAACAGACAAGTAGATAGATCAGCAATATTGAAATGACTATGTAAATGGAAAAAAACCTATTTTTTTCACAGTGCAAGAGAGAAGAAAATGACCTTTAAGAACAGCAAATGAATGTGTATAGACAAGAATTATATTGAAAAAAATGTAAAAAACCTAGGATTAGAGAAAAAGTGTCTGTTCATTACTCTGTTATCATCAATTTTCAGAGATGCAAAATAGCTCAAAGATAATGAAAGACTAGAATCGGATAATCTGGAAGATGTCCTCTTTCATATTAATTAGAATTAATTACAATATTCTAGAATTAAAGACAATACTTTTTTGCCTACAATTCTTAATATGTATAAATTTTTAAAATACAAAATTTTATTAGGTTTAAAGAGATTTCTAAATAGATGGAAAAGATATTCATAAATTTGAATAGTTCATCAATTTTGGAGGTCTTTCTAGTTAAATGGCAAATACATTTACATATTTTAAATCTATTTTCAAATTCAATCAAATGATTTACTTGGGTGAAAACATGGAAATTTTGATAGTAGACAGGTAAAATATCTGGTAAATAACAAAACTTTGGTATATATGATCCACATTATTAATCATTTTGCTTTGAGGAGGTAAAAGATATTGATTTTTATGTATATTTGTAATGTGTAAAAAATTGGATCATCATACTACGAGCTTTGTAACTCTAATTCAAAAGGTACAATCTTTTGAATTAGAGAATGAGGATTTAGTTTAAAATTTGTATTTTTTTGCACTCTTATATTAATCTAAAATTTTAAATGTGTGTCTTTACACGATGCTGCATGACAATATCAGTGTACTTGCATGAACATTTAAAAATTATTAGAATTACAAGAGTTATATAATACATAGGAATTTTTAAGTTAGACAATAAAATATGTTTAAAAAAATCCTAAACATTATTCAAAAGTCTCTTAAAAGTGTTTTTTTAAATTGCTATGCTTCTAAGTGGGAGGGGGGATCTCAAGCTGAATTCAGAAGCTTGGAAGAAAAGCTGTTCACCTCTCTGTAAGCATTTTAGTTTAGAGGAAGGAAGGATTATCTGATGGAATCTAAATTTGACTGATATCTATAGGCAAAAAGCTTATAAGTAAACCTTTAAATGGTTCCATTTTGTGAAGGCAAGTTTAAAGTCTTTTGTGAGTTAGAAAGGAAAAAATCCTGACTAGCACTCCATATGTGGCTTAGAACCTAGTCATGTAAAAGTGATTTAGACTGGAGCTTCGTGGAGATAGGTCTGCAAACAGATATTGTATATCTCGGGATTTTCCAAGCTACTCCCTTAAGAGGATTAACTGCCTCCAAATGGTCTGTTAAAGGATCAAGCATTTAAACTGCTTATTTCCTCAAAATCTTGTTTTGTGTTTTATTTTTGATTACTTAGCATTAGAATAACTTTAGTTAAGTAGTTATCAGTTAATCTGGTTAAACCTTAGCCCATAAGGATAGCTTTACATAATGTTAGTAAAGTGGTTATCAGTTAATCCAATTTATCCATAAGCCTGTAAGTACCAGGCAGTAAGAGGCCTGGGGCCAGGTTTAAGTCATATGTTTATTTATTAAATTATGTGCCTATACAAGGTTTGGTGGAAGAAATAAAGACTGCCATTTGCCATGCGAGTGTAAGTGGTCCTCCTCATTACTCAGACTACTTCATTGCAGGACTTATTCCTCTGCATCACTGATCCTTTGGGAGACTTTCATGCAACAGATAACCATCATGGGAGTCTCCAAAACCTGCTGAGAAACACATCCACAAAATCATCTTGGGTCTCCCGAGATGGACTGAGAAATCACTGAGGAAGTACCTCCCATGGGATTCTTGGAGACTTTTACTTAGTACTTTTAATGCTGCCTTATAGGGAGACTATTCAAATGTTTTCCTCCCTCAGCTGAATCTTCTTGCAAAACAGTGGTAGATGACTGAGTCCTAGCAGAGCCAGCAATCAAGTCTACCTTCCTTAACCCCACTGTTACTTTAAATACACTCAGAGACATACCAAACATTACAAATAATTCCAGAAACTATGAGCCCAAAAGGAAGTCAAAAATTAGAAATGATAAAGACCTCCTCACTCTTACCCTCTTATAAGTATCCACATATATTATTACTTGCACATTTAAGTGTCTATCCCTATCACACAAGATACTCTGGCCACCAGAAGAGCCTTTCCAAGCTTGCTCAAGTCACTTATGTCAAGAAATATTTCACTTTTTTGTGTCATGAGTAAAATCTCACTATAAAAGAAAAGAGTTCTCAGAAAGAGGTCTTATTAGATTTTTGTCAATCTCTGTAAGCTAGTTCTACATACTGGTTCTGAACCAATGTGTATGCACTGTATTTGCAATAGCAAAGTATTAAGAGTTAGTTCAGTTACTGAAGTATTTTCCTTGCACTCTATGAAACAGGTGGAGAAAATAGATTTGATTTAAAATTTTAATATGCACTATTTATTCCCAGAATGGAAACTCAAGCATCATTAAAAATGATGCTTTTATTTCTATACTCTTACAATATTGTCTTCCAAATATATATGATGGCATTCATAAAAGTATCCACAAAAGAGCATATGTAACCCAGTAAGCAGTGTCATAGTTCAGAAATAGTGAAGTACTCTATTTTTAGAGTATTTTATATCCTATGTAACATTATTTTTCTTGTTTTCATTGAAAACAAAAAAGCTTTGATTTTAGAGTAGAATTGATTTTCAGGAAGAGCTTAATATGATTTCAAGTGAATTTGTTATTCTTGAGTAATATAAATTCTCAAAATTGACAATAAGACAAGTAAACTGGTTTTTCCCAAGTTGTTTATACTAAAACCATTTAAAAAAATCTATTTTTAAACTCTACAAAACTTTTATTTATAAAAAGTTTTATTTTATTTATAGTGTTACAAATTTACTGGCTTATATGGACTTGGTCTTACCTTTGTTCCACAGTGGATAAACTCAGTTTGTGAATGGTCATTAAATCTGTGCTATGTGTCTCTTTACTCAGTTATATTATAGCTATTTTTCTTAAATAATAATTTTGAACTTGGCTGCCAAAATTTCTTTCATCTTAAAATTTGACAGGTTTTATTGTTACAGGTTTTGAGAATTCTGCTTTGTTCTAGAAATAATTGTATATGCTTACCATTGTCTGAATACTTTCCCAAACTATTTTTAATCATTTAAGTAACACAAACTTCAGCAAAATGCTAGAGTTATGATAGAATCTGCTAAAAGCACATTTCACAGCATTAGGCCAATTATCTATTCACTCATATATTTATTTAAAGGTAAGCCAAGTCTGCCTGCTGTTTCCTCTTTTAATTTTCTTGTACTTTAGCCAATTAAAAAAAAAAAAAAACCCTTGTACTAAATGTTATGCATATCAATATATATTTCTAAAGTATATTATATATGTAAATATTAAAACCCTAAAAATATATAGTGTCCTGATACATATGTAATTAAAAAAATTAAAAATACCCAGGAAGGCTGAGAGAAAAGGAAAAACTCTTCATAAGACAGACTCAACTGTCCTAGAGAATAAGGCCTCAGAAAGCATCTTCTAGGGTGAACAAGACCCTAAACAGACACTTTTATTTCCCGAGACTAGAAGGACTTTGAAACTTTTGCCTGGTTTTCAGAACTGCTATTGACAAATGATCTGTATGTGTTTACTATTTCCTCTTGTGCCAAAATATGAGAATTTGAGCATTTATTATACCTGTCTTATTAGTATTCCACCATTATAGATCTTGTGTGTGTGTGTGAGAGAGAGAGAGACAGAGAGAGAGAGAGAGGTTATAGGAAGCAGATATTCCATCCTTCCTACCTTCCTGTCACATATCTTGGGTCATGTAGAGCCGCATTAGAATCTGATGTAGATCACATGCACTCTCCCCTAATTTGAATGAGGCTTTTGGAGTCTCTCAGAGCAGGTGAGTGAAATTGCATTAGAGGGAAGCAAATATTTTCAACTTTGGTAGGATTTATCAATTGTACACAGTTCCTCACCCTTGCCATGGTTCACTAAAGGTTGAGTTTACGTTTTGATTTTGGGCTTAACCACACAATTTATTTTATCCAGTAATATTTGAATAAAGAAATATTTCTACACATCTGTGCAGAAAAATTCAATACACTTGTGTGTTCTGGCCCTGCCTGAATTTCTTCCTACACTCCTATATCATGAGGATAGAGCATCCCAGGTGGGCAGCTCTCTGAACCTGCGTGCACAGTAAGAACTCACTAGAGATGAGCCGAATTCAGAAAAGCTTTAACTCATTGGCAATTTCAAAAGAAAAAAAGAGGTATTATTTTAGGTAACTGAGGTTGTGAGATGTTTTGCAACTTCAAGAAAAAAATAAGAGAGATAAATTATCTAGATAACCACTGAAGCACAAATACCAGACGGTGTTATTATTTGGAGAGAAAGTCACTATGAAAGCCTAAAGAAATGGTAGTGAAGACCAAACAGTCATACATTATTTTTTCAAATAAGAATCATCAAATTTATTTGTATACCCACATCCACAAATGAAAAGATTGAAAGAATATTGTTAAAACTCACTTTGTGATGTGCGTGGGTTATGGAACAAGTATCCTCCTACCTTGAGATTACAATAAATACTAGAGGGGTCTTAGGCAGGAGGAAAATTTCCATGGGATCTTTATGAATCCCTCTTTATATCATCTTTTGGGTTTAAAACTGACTGGCGGTTACTATTCAAAAAAATAGTTTTCTGATTTTTGCCTTTGCAAGCTTTTGAAGTCTTAAAAATTTACCTTCCAACGTTTCACAGGTGCTGAAAGTAGGATTTTTGTTCAAATTTATGACCTTTTCTTCTTTATAACTCTTCCTGACCTGACTCTGGTTTAAACATTGTACAGATAGCCCTCATTTTATTATGTTTCACGTTATTGCACTTCACTGTAATTCAGTTGTTGTTGTTGTTGTTGTTTGGTTTTAGCAAATTCAAGGTCATGGCAACCCTTAGTTGAACAAGTCTGTTGATGCCATTTTTGCAAACCATACTGTCAGCTTGTGTCTCTGTTGCATTTTGTTAATTCTCATATACATAGAATTTTGCATTATTATTCTATCTTTTATGATATTCTATGATGTTACTATTGTAAGTATTTTGGGACACCATGAAGTGTACCCATATAAAATTATGGACTTAAATTGATGATTATGCATGTTCTGATTGCTTTATGATTGGTCATTCCCTTCTTTCTCTCCCTTTCCTCTGGCCTCCCTATTCCTTGAAACACAGTAATTTTTAAATTAGGCTAAATAATAACCATAAAATATCCTACAAGTGTTCCAGTACAAGAAGATTTGCACATCTCTTACTTTAAGTCAAAAGCCAAAAATGATTAAGATTATAGAGAAAGGTATTGTGAAAGCTGAGATAGGCTGGAACCTAGGCCTCCTCCACCCAACAGTTCATCAATAATTTGAAGGACATGTTCTTTTGTCTTTTTTGTGACAGTGTCTGAAGCTGTTATCCTGGGTAGAGATGGGTAGAATGCCATGGAGTCACAGTTCACAGCAACCTCCAACTGGGGCTCTAGCGATCCTCTTCCTTCAGTTTTTCTATTTTTAGTAAAGAAGGGGTTTTGCTTTTGCTCAGGCTGGTCTTGAACACATGAGCTCTGGCAATCCACCCACCTCAGCCTCTCAGAGTGCTAGGATTATAGGCGCGAGTCACTGTGCTGGGCTAAAGGACACGTTCTTAAAGGAAATTAAATTTGTTACTTTAGTGAGCCCATGAATAATAAGGAAGCAAAACAGACATATTCAGATACGGAAAAAAGTTAGAGTGGTCTAGATAAAAGATTAAGAAAGCCACAACAATCTCTTAAGCCAAGTCTAATTCAGAGCAAGGCTCTAACTCCATTCCATTCTATCAAGACTCAGTGAAATGAAGAAACAGCCACTGAAGCTGAAAGATGAAAGAAGTTGTTTCATGAAGTTTAAGGAAGGAAGCCCTCCTGGTAACATTAACATGCAAGGTGTTGAAGCAAGTACAGATGGAGAAGCCACTGCAAGTTATCCTGAGATTTCGCTAAGATAATTGATGACTTTGGGTACACTAAACAGCCAATCTTCAGTGTCGACAAAACAGCTTATATTGGAAGAAGTCTTCTTAGACTTCTAAGACTTCTTCTTATAAGTCTTCTATAGTTAGAGAGAAGTCAACAGCTGACTCAAAGCGTTAAAGGGCAGGGTGACTCTTTTGTTAACCTCTAATTAGAGGCTAATGCAGATGCTCTTTAGCTGAAGTCAATGTTCATTTACCATTCTGAAAATTTTAGGGTTCTTGGGGATTGTGCTGTAGATATTCTGCTTGTGATCTATGAATGGAACCACAAAGCCTGAATGACAGAGCATCTTCTTATGAGCTCCTTAGGGCATGATGCACATTTTAAATAAGACCATTGTTGAGCATTACTACTGCCCTCATCTGCAAAAAAGAAAAGAAAAGAAAAGAAAAGAAAAGAAAAGAAAAGAAAAGAAAAGAAAAGAAAAGATTCCTTTCAAAATATCACTCGTTATGGACAATGCACCCATTAACCCCAAAACTTTAAGAGATGTACAAGATTAATGTTATTTTATTGCTTTCTAACACTAAAATTCAGTCTAAAGTCCATGGATTAAGGAACGATTAGTAATTCTAACTTTGAAGTCTAATTGTTATACAAATATATTTTGTTAGATGCCATATAGCTGATTCTTCTAATGAATCTAGACAAAGAAAATGAAAAATTTTCTGGAAAGAATGAACCATTTTGGATGGTATTAAAAATATTTGTGATTCATAATAGGAGGTCACCTTTAATAAGATTTTGGAAAAAGATGATCACTGCCATGGATGAGTTTGAGGGGTTCAAAACCAAAGTTGTGATGAAAATAGCAAGGGAACTGGAATAGAAGAGCCTGAATATATGACTCTACTGCTGCAATCTCATGATAAAATGTTAGCAGACAAGGACTTGCTTCCTATGAATAAACATTGAATGTGATTTCCTCTGATAGAAGGTACTTCTAGTAAAGACACTGGGAATGTTTTTGAAATGACAAAAACAATTTAGAATATTACTATAACTGAGTTGGCAAAGCAGAAGCAGGGTCTGAGAGGGCTAATTTCAATTTTGAAAGTTCTACTGTGGGTAAAGCTATCAAATAGCAACAACTGTTATAAAAAAATCTTTCATGAAAGGATGACTTAATTGATGCAGTACACTTCATTGTTGTTTTACTTTAAAAAATTGCCATATCAGCTTGGTGCCTGTGGCTCAACGGGCTAAGGCATCAGTCACATACACCTGAGCTGGTGGGTTCAAAACCAGCCTGGGCCGCCAAACAACAATGACAGTTGCAACCAAAAATTGGCCGGGCGTTGTGGCAGGCGCCTGTAGTCCCAGCTATGTGGGAGGCGGAAGCAGGAGACTCGCTTGAGCCCAGGAATTGGAGGTTTCTGTGAGCTGTGATGCCACGGCACTCTATCCAGGGTGACAGCTTGAGGCTCTGTCTCAAAAAAAAAAAATTGCCATATCCACCATCCTTCAGCAAATACTACCCTCCTTGGTTAGCAGCCAGCAATGTTGAGGCAAAACACTCTGTTATGAGTGGCATAGGTCAGACATAACCATGACTGTGCACATTTGTATCTGTCAACAAGGTCAGATCCTTACTGATGCATATTTATCACAAAAGCCAATAGCTATGAGGAGTTCCCAAAGGGGCAATTCGCCTTAGTCCTACCTGTTTGCTCAGTACTCAGAGCTGTAAGTACATAGGCTCAAGCAGATCTACAAGGTGGTCAAATGTAAACCAATTTTATAGTGTACTTAACATAAATGTGTTGTAAATTAAAATTTTATATACAACAGGGTAACCTTTAATATGATGAGTAAAGGGGATCGAGGAAACAGGGTTAATAAAGCAGTAATGTACGTAAGGAAGATGTCCTGATCCAGATGGTCATCATGGTCTTGCAAGGCAGAGTCCTTGATTAGGGCAGAAAAGAGTCTTGGATGTGAGTAGCGTCTTTGGCAGCCGATGTAGGATATTGTTCACTAGTGGCTGCAAGGCTGTGTCAGTCTGATGAAATTCTGTCCTTTTGAAAGTCTCTGAGTCCTCTTGTGGGGGCTGATAGTAAAGGATTAGCCCTTCTCTGTTTGGGTGTAGTCTCTAAATCAGTCAAATGCCTAGTCCTTGAAGACATGATGACTTTTAAAATGTTAAGATGAAGTATTTTTCTAAGATGGAGTTACTTACGTAAAGGGCACTCCATGCACTCTCTAATAGCAAAAGATCGATTTTCTGAAGGCTCAGAGTATCATAGGCAATTTTTGACAATGAAGTATTTTTAATTAATGTATGTGCATTTTTTAGATATAAAGTTATTGCACACTTAATAGACTCCAGTATAGCATGAACATGATTTTTATCTGCATTGAGAAACCAAAAACTATTTTGTGACTTATTTTATTGTGATGTTCGCTTTATTAAGATGGTCTAGAACCGAATGTGTAATGTCACTGAAGTATGCCTCTACATCTCCGCACCAAACTTTCACTACTCTGCATGGTAATCTCTAAAGCCACCAGTACTTTCTTCCATGATGAGGTGTTCCTGTGTTTGAAGAGATAAGGTATACTATGTCTAAAAATAAGGGAGAAGCATTTCCCATCCCTCCATGTTTCCGTGTTTTCAAAGCACCGTGCTTCTAGGTTCGCAGTGATTGTTTAAAAAAGTTTCAACATTTTTGTTTTGTATGTGATGTTTCATTTTTTATGAAAATAACTAGAGAGGTCAACAAAAGATAATCACAAATCAGAACTAGATTTACGACATGGAGTCCCTTCTTTTGAAAACCCGGGGAAAATACACAGATCAGCTCTTGCCCAAAGATTCTTTTGGAAGAAAACTGTCTTACAAAGGTTTCTGGTTATGATAACCTGGAATGCTCATGTGCCATGTTTTAGGATATTTCAGTCATTTGTAATCCTAATATGAAAACAATACCCTGTAAAATATATTTTAAATGGAAAAAGTGAACTGTGCATAAGGAATTAGGAAGAGAGTGAAGTGCCTGCCTAGGAGATCATCCGTGGAAAGAATATTTGCATTCTAAAGCAACTTGGTTGCCTGGGCATAGAAGGAAACACTTGGTTAAGGAATTAAATAGAAAACGAAGACATGAACTTGATTTTGCTAATGTCATTGTTAGTTGAAGGGAGAATTATCATGTGGGATTAGAAACCTACCAGATCAGCAGGACGTAATCTACCTAGCATCCAACATGAATATGACTCACTTCTTTGTGAGTCATATTCTCAGTTCATTCTCAGTTCATTTTCTACCTTGAAATTGAGGTTTCCTCAGATTGTTAATAAGTACAACTAAGCTGTCTTCATAAAAGATGACTTTAAGGAAATGAAAGTATGTCATAGCCCCTTCCAGAGATGATGCAAAATTGTCTTCCATCAAACTGGTAATGAAAAGATCTTGGAGAATTTGTAGTCCTTGAGTACATAGTGCTAAACTTTAGTGATGTGACAGGAGTGAACTGGGTTGCTATAGAATAAACAATAAAAGAAGTGATGGTAGGATGTGCAAAAATCTTTACAAAAATGTGGTTGGATACAGGTTCCTTTGGCATACAACATTTTTCTTTAAAAGGTAGAAAAATCTCTTTGGTAGCCACTTACATTTCCTCAAATCTTTTAATTTATTTTGATAAATTACTCTAATAAAATAAAAGTCTATTTATCTGAAATAAAAAAGAAACTATCTTGTTATATATTAAAATGAAAAACAAATATAAATATGTTAACAGGAATCTTTTACGTTTTCAAACTCATCAATATTATTTAATAAATCATGGGTATATTTTAATATTCCTAAGGGTAAGTTCATTAAAATATTTAACCTTGAATATTTAGAATAAAGATGTCTAAGCAGATAACTTACTGTTATTATTGGAATATATTATTTATTCTTCACCTATTTTTGGTAACATGTAAATTAATTTTACTGCTCACTATATTGAGTCCCTTTAATCTTTGAAACATATATACAGTTTTAGCAGTTTTATTGGGGTATAATTTACATAACAAAATTCACATGTTTTAAGCATGAAAGTCAATGATTTTTAGTGTGTTTACAGAATTATGCCAACATTAACCTAATTTAATTTAGAAGATTTCCGTCATTCTCAAAAGGAACTTATGCTCATCAATAGCCACTCCTTTCTTCTCCTATTAACCCCTCAAACCCTGGCAACCAGGACTTTATAGTTGGTCTCTATAGATTTGTCCATTCTGGAAATTTGTAAAAAGTAGCATCACCTAGGACGCTGTTTTCAGTGAGTTGCTCCTTTCACATAGCATAATGTTGGAGTGTGAATATGTTTATGCCATCCTTTTTTTTGCCTAATAATACTCTACTGTATGAATGTATCATATTTTATTGGGTTTTTCTACTTTTTTGACAAATATGAGAAATTATTGCTATGACCATTTGTGTACAAATTTTGTGTTTACATGTTTTTAATCTGTTTTGGGTAGGTACTAGGAGGACAATTATTAGTTATATGTTAACTCCATATAGAACATTGAATTATATTTCTACGAATAAATTTTCTTTCTGTACAACGGCAAGAAAACAAAAGTACTCGGCAACATTTTGCAGAATAATCTTGTTTTAAAGAAATTTTATAGTGTGAACACATTTAGTCATCCAGAGCAATTATAATCTCCTTTTGAAATTATAAAATAAGAGAGAGAAAAATCAACTCAGAAACTCTGAGTTTCAAATTTAAGCGAGTGGCTTCTGTCAAACACACATTTTTTTGTCAAAGTAGCATTTGCCCTTACTGCAGGTTCTCTGAAAACCTAAATGACAAAAATGATCCCGTAAGGTAGTAATTTTGTAATTTTTTGGCTGAGTGGCCCTGAGTCTATTGGCACCCAACAGTGAGGAAAATTATTTATAAACAGCCACATTATATGCTAGACCAAAGTTTTGTATCTCTTCAAACTTTACAAATATTGTAAAAGTATTATTGTGACAAAAATTTTGCATTCTCGATCAATTTTTACCAAATTCAGTTTCAAAGTTAGCTATTTTCTCATAAAAAACAATCTAATTATACTTTATGCTATTGTTTTTATAGATTACTCTAATTTCTTAAAATCTCTTGAATGTATAAATCAAGAGTCTACATATATTCAAGATTTATAAATCTAAAGACATTTTAAAATAAATCTCTTAAAGTCAGAAATATAAAAATATTTTTAGTTTTTCCCTGCAAAGTATAATTTTATTACAAACTATATTTTTGTGTAGTTCTCTGAAATAAGAAATAATTATAACTGCTTTCTTACCAGCATCCAAAGCAATTATTCAATTACCACAAATTAAGGCCATTGAGGATAGAGACTGGTAATTAGATCCATTAATTTTTGAGGGGTCAAATCATCCTTTAAAGTTTTCTGTTTTTACTTCAGTTAATTGATATGACACTTTAAATATTAAAAGGAAATTAATATTTAATTATTGTACCCATGTTTGAGATATTGTTACATTAAATACATTATTAGGTGGCACCTATGGCTCAGTGAGTAGGGCACCGGCCCCATGTACCAAGGGTGGCGGGTTCAAACTTTGCCATGGCCAAACTGCAACAAAAAAATAGCCAGGCATTGTGACGGGCACCTGCAGTCCCAGCTAATCTGGAGGCTGAGGCAAAAGATCGCCTAAGTCCAACAGTTGGAGGTTGCTGTGAGCTGTGACTCCACAGCACTCTACTGAGGGTGAGAAAGTGAGACTCTGTGTCTAAAAATAAATAAATAAATAAATACATTATTGTGATTATCAATAATGATCCTCCAGATGTTCAATACCAGCCCACTTTCAAAGATGAGTAACTATTTGTGACACAGAAATTCAGAATGATCAGGTCCTAAGCTGTTTTTACCACATCAGTGTTCCTCTCAACTGAATTCTTGGATGTAGCCAACCCCTAGTAAGTGCACCCTTTTCTGCTGTATTCCAGGGTTCCACAATGGAATGTCACACAGTTGCTGCTGAGAGAAGATTATAGTTAACTCGGTGGGAGATAAATAATTTTTGCACATAATTACAATGGGGAACAGAAAGTGCTAAGTTTTAGTCATACACATACATGGAAAAAGAGACATGAATAACTATAATTACGATTTGGAGGAAAACATTTGAGGAGCATTCTTTTTGCAGTAAGTGATGAACGACATAAAAATGGTGAATGGAGAAGATGATATTCAGAGCACATGACTTTAGAGAAAAATATGGAGCCAAGAAAGAGTATAATATGTACAGAACATATAAGAATTTCAGAACCAAGAAGACAACTATTGAAATAAGGCATGCTGCAAGCAACTTATTGGGAATGGCTTGCCCAAACTAGATCACAGAGGCCTTCCTAGGTCAGGCACAAGACTTCTCACTTTTTTTCTGAAGGCTACTGATCCCCTATATCAGAGGTGAAATTTGTTGTAATAGTTTGAAAACAAAGCAGAATTTTTCCTATTGCCTGAATGTTTACGTTTAGACAAGATAAATGACTTATTTTGAATTTCAAAAATCATTTAACAAGACCGAAAATTATACTTTTTCAAATGAGAAGGATAAGTTAACAAGATAGAGGAGAAAATAAATTTCATCTCAAATTGTGTACCAAGAATGAAATTTAAGAAATTAGAAGGTGGCTAGGAAAGGCCAAGTCCAAAGTGATTCTGTCATAAATTAAGGTGGTGGTGGTCATCACACAAAACCAATCTAGAATCAAGCCAGTATCTGTGCTGGATTGTACACTGTACATGGCAAGAAAGGGAGCTAAAAGAATTGTATTCACCATTAAATCTCTGAAATTGTTTTATAATAAAAGTAATGTTTAAGAACATTCGTTTTTATGTGATCGTTTATTTTATTATGTTTTTTAATTTGTTCAGATTTATGCGGTACAATTGCAATTTTGTTACATGCATAGAATTCATAGTGGAAAAGTCAGAGTTGGTGTATCTATCATCTGAAACGCGTACTTTATACTTGAGAAGCAACTTTCATTTTCCCTCCCTCCATCTCCCTCCCACCCGGCACCCTTCAGATCTCCACTGTTTGCCCTTCCACACTATATTTCCACATGTACATATTATTGAGGTCCTGTGTATAAGTGAGAACATGTAATATTTGTCTGTTTCTGACTTGTTTCACTTAAAATTTGTCTTAAATGTTGCCTTCTTGCTTTTTCTCATGGTTTATTCACAACCAGTGCCATGGATGTTTTCTTTTTTCACTCTTCTTGATGTTTATTTACTTCAAACGTTTTCATTTCAACATCTAATGTCTTGTTCTAACCTACCTACCAATAGCTCTGATTGATCCTTGAATCCCAAAGCCCCCAAATTTCAATGACTTTAAATGAAAATTTATACAAGGATATTGGCACTGTTACAAAACATTTATCATATAATGCATGATATAAATATGTCTCATAAATGATTTTTACTTTCTTTGAGAGTTGTACATGAAAATTTACATCTGTCTCAAATTTTTTGGTTGATTAATTTTCTCTATTTTTGCCTCTCAATGTCATTAGATTTTTTAACGTGTAATGTATTAATTTCACTTACAGATATTATTGTTAGGTAGGGATAAGAAGGAAGGGGAGCAGATGCTTTGTTTAGGGCTGTCCATTGAGAAACAGATGATGCTAGGAGGGCGGCGCCTGTGACTCAAAGGAGTAGGGCGCTGTCCCCATATACCAGAAGTGGTGGGTTCAAATCCAGCTCCAGCCAAAAAAAAAAAAAAAAAAAAAAAAAAACTGCAAAAAAAAAAAAAAAATGATGATGCTAGGAGATGCTTTGTCTATAGGAGGAACAAACTGACCAGAAGGAGGCTCCCAAGGAAGAACAGATGACATTTCAAGGGGGTCCTCAAGTGCTGATCAAACGTTTGGTCCACAATAGAGGTTTTCCAAACACTGGCCAATCAGAAAGAGGTAGAAAAAACACAAAGTGAAAATATTGTCAAAGAGGGTCTTTGGAGCATGCACACAGTTGAGGTAACAGGGTCCTTACCTGACTGATCCTCATTAACATAGTAAAAAACACACTCAACTGTGCCATGACAGTTTACAAATACCATGGCAACCCCCAGAAATTGTTTTTCAAGGATAGAAAGGGTAAAGTTCCCAATTTCAGGAATTCTCCACTCTTTTCCACGAAAAACCGTGATTACTCCACTTCCCACTTAACATAAAGTTAGGGAATCAGCCTAAAGGTGAAGCCACGTTAAATTAGGGGTCTCTTTCACTCAGGGGTCCTGACCTATTCCTTCTCCCTGGAGTGCCCTATACTTTTAATAAAACTTTGTCACTTTGCCTCCTTGTACCTGCTTGTTCTGCTCGTTTACTCTGTCGGACTAAGACCAGTAACCATTCCTCAGTACCTGACTGGACCTGACATCCACCCAACACCTGATAATGTGCTATTTCTTAGTCATCTCTTTTTTTGATATTTCTTCCTTAACATGAACACACACAAAAAATAAAAATGAATTGTAAAACAGACGTTTTACCCTTACATGCACGAGGATGAGGATTTCAGAATAAGTGAGCACCTTAAAATTCTTTTTTGACCATGTAGTATATTTCCTTTAGAACAGGAATTTCTGAAACTTTTAAAGGTAATTGTAACTTAGCCCTCTCTTCCAGTTTGAGCAATTTCAGAAATATGTTTTGGTTTATTTATTTATCCATTCATTCATATATGTATTTATTTAGAGCATAAACAGTCCAAGTATATTTAAACATCTTAAAATTATTTTAAAAAACTGCCATAAATTTATTATTTATTTTGTCTTTCAGAAAAACAAAAAAGTGAATTTACATTAGTAGATGCAAATTCTTCCAACTTGCTTTTTCTTTTTCTCTGTTAGAATCTGGCAATTCTACTCGAATGTCATTGAGAGTGCAGTAATTAGCCTTTTATTGCAGAACAGATGTTCTAAGTGCTGGGCTCATTCAACATGGTAGGGATTGAGATATCACAGCTGTTATACTTTAATTTTGGTTAGGTCAAAAGGCTGCATAATCATCAGTTAAAAATATTTGTGAAATATAATAAAACTTATGCATACTTCCAATTATTTCAGTTAATTTAGTTTCACATAGCCAGTCTCCCAATGTCACATTGGGTAGCATGGGCTGTAGTTAGATAGTCAATATTTATTTGCATTACCACAATTTGTGGAGTTTCATTTGTGCATATAATAATCATTACTGATTGATTTTTATTATGATACTGAGAGCAGTTGATTGAAAACATCAGGAAAAAATATATTTCTGCATTACTGTCTTGTTTCCAGACAATAAACATTCTAAGAACTTTTCCACAGAACCAAATTCTCTGAATGCTTTTCTGTTACCCATAAAAAATTAATATAACATTTCTGAAAACCTATATTGTTCCCTCACCGCAATTCAACTTTGTGAATCAGAGAAAAGCCAACAGTTAATTTTGTAGAGTGCCAGATTCAATTCCAACTAGCTCGGTAAGGTGATTTGTATAATGATCTTCCACAACTGATTAATTTCCATATCTAAACAAAAGTAATAGCCAACTGCTTTGAATTAGATTATCCTCAACCTACATAAGTTGATGCGATCTGATTTAGTCATTAGGATAGTTAAATTAATTGAATTGACTTTGCAATTTTCTGGTTATTTCAGTCTTAACCACTGAATCAGATCCAATCTATATGGACTCAATTTGTGACAAGTGGCTATACTATGTCCAACGGAACAATTCTGTGTCTAGTAAGGAAGGGTTATCTTTTCCAGTCTACAAAAGTTTTAGCTAGGTAGTCCAAAATTAGAACTTTTTTTATAAGATAGAAGTATTAAATTTAAAAAAATTAATGAGAGAGAGTAGATAGAACTATGTCAAATGTTCTATTAATCTGTTAGAGTGTAGCATTTCAAAATTGTTCACATTTACATTAACAATAAGTGTAACTTGGTAAGAATGTCTTTTTGCCCTCTGTGAGGTAAACTACTCAAAGTGTTCTAAGTTGCCTAGGGCTGAGGAGTGAGGATGTAATAGAATGCATTAGAATATTTTACTAAGAAGAGTATTTTCAGAATACTTAACTTAGAAATCATTCTAAAATGCTTACCTACTCTTTCATCTCTTTCCTTCCTACACATTTGATCACTCTCCCAGTCAAACTATAATATTGGACATTAATTGTTTTAGGAATTAGTTGGATCATATATTCCCTAAATTCATTTTGTTTCCTATTATTACTGTGGTAGGTTCTGGGGGGAAGCTCTATACTGCCATTTGTGAAGGTAGAATGGATGGGTAACCCCCTGCTCCCACCTCAATGACAAGTGATAATTGGGTAGTGCACTGGTACAAAGATTGGTAGGTAGATGGAAAACCTACTTGACAGCCTCTGAAATAGCCAGAAAACAGGCGTATTTAGCTTGAGTCACAATGTGTTACTTACGTTGACATATGTTCACCAATAATCTCCCTCCAGCACCACCACCATCACCCTCACACATATTTGCACTTTTTTTGTTGTTGTTGTTGCAGTTAGGCTGGGGCTGGGTTTAAACCTGCCACCCTCGGTATAT
The DNA here is from genome assembly GCA_963574655.1 of Perodicticus potto. Classification (NCBI taxonomy): domain Eukaryota; kingdom Metazoa; phylum Chordata; class Mammalia; order Primates; family Lorisidae; genus Perodicticus; species Perodicticus potto. The sequence continues at coordinate 9,095 of CAUYRH010083447.1, read as the reverse complement.
GGGGCCAGTGTCTTACTGACTGAGCCACAGGCGCTGCCCTATATGTACATTTTTTGAGAACTACTCTTCTGATTAGAGAAACCCCAAAACTCTTAGTCTTCACTGATAACATTAATTTCTCAAAAATTTTAAAGCTCTTTATATGTTTGGATATGAGCATTGGCAGGTACCCGAGATTCAGGCATTATCTATGCTGAAAACCAAAATATATATGTTACAATTTTACATATTTCTGTTTTGCTTTACCTCCCTTTTTCAAATTTTGCCTTTATTATCCAAAAAAAGGTGCCCTCACAGAATACTTCAACAACCTTCCGAAAGAAGAATTGAAATATCAGTTCAAAGATAAAATTCTGAGAGAGGGAAGTGTCTTCCTTCTGGACCACTGCCTTGATTAAGTCAGAGGCCTCTATTTGCGGCTGTGTCCATAACAGAATACATAGACCTAGGGAGCACATTTGAAATCCACAGTTCACTGCTTATTTCTCAGGCATTTCTCATATTGCTCGATCAGCCCACAGTCTCTGTGTCTGTGAAGCACAAGACAGAGCCCTATTAGATGTTATCTAATATTTTAACAGAGGAACCCGGAACCACCTTTGTGAGGAAAAAATGGGGAGAGGAAAGGGGATACAGTGGGAATGTCTAAACAGCAATGCATGTCTGACCCTGAATGCGGGAAAGGAAAGGAGAGTTGGGTGAAGTCTCCAGGTCTAAGGAACATTTGGCAAAAGCCACTGAGGAGTCTGGATGGCCAAGTGCACAGCCTGAGGAACTCCATGCCTGCCAGGAAGGGGCCAGCATTACTCAGTCAGTGGCTGGAGAGAAGCAAAACCTTGGTGCAAATTCAGTGACGGGCATCAGAACTCAGCAGCTGGGCCCTGGTTAAATCTGGTTTTTGCGGTTGGAGGTCTGCCAGATACATTTTCACCCTCTCACCAGTGTTTCCAGAGCCCACAACCTGGAAATGTGCCTCTTTTCTTATACTCAGTTTTCTTACATTTTTGATGATGTTGCTTCTTGCTCACGTTAAATTGACTTTTCCCTTTCTATGATGCCTTTCAACCCTCCCCCCAAGCAATGTAGATTCATGACAGGACATTCCCATTAAAATAATGACCATGATAATAAATACCATTCTCCCTCTTGACACTGAATTCATTGTGGTCTTATACTTCGTTTCTTTGATTCCCTTAACATAATCTTTAGATTAACATCACCCACAGGACCTTCACTTCTGATTCTGCCATTTTCTTATCTATTCAGTTGCCTGGATTCAGCTTCTACCGCTTTCTCTCTCTCTCAATATTTTATGGCCAAATCAGCTGAAAATTCCTTTCACCTCATCTTATTAAATGTTCCAACAGCATCGATATATTCAGCTATTCTTTCTTCTTTCAATAATCTCTCTCGGGTTCCTTAACACAGAGCTTCTTCGAGTCCCACATGTGTGTTTGCTTAATTTTACTTTGCCAGATGTTTTTCCTCACTTTCAGTCTCATCTGCACACCTCAGAGCTTTGATTTTCTAATATTTTCCCACTGTCTCTTTAGGTGAAAAGAGCAACATGTTGCTTTAGTCAACATGTTATACTGATACCTTCTAACTTTACCTCTTTAACCAAGACTTTTCCTCTGTGCTCTAGTCACATTTATCTAAATTCCTACTTGATATCAGCATGTGTATGTCTTATGCATGGTACGTGCACGATAAGCAGATAGCCTGATTTATTTCCCTAATTCCACCCTGTTATTCATGTAAGAAAAATTGGAGACATTTTGCACTCCTTCCAGCTGTTTTAGTCAAGCTTCAGTCTTTCTTATAGTTTATTATTTTATATATAATCTATCCACTTTTTCTGAGATCTGTTGTCACCACCCTGGTTGACCTCTCACTTGGTTTATTTCAATAACCTCTGAACTTATGGCCCAATAACCTTCTTATAATCCTTCCAATCCATTCTCCATAGAGTAGGCAGAATAATACTTCTCCATTAATAACCAAGGAAGTTTATTTTAAACTAAAATACTTTCCTATTGCATTAAAATAAAATATAGATTCTTTACCTTAGGCTAGTAAGGTCTCTGCTTGGTTTTGTTACATTTGTCACTTGGACTTGACCTCAGCAGCACTCTCTGCTTTTCTATTACTATCCAGAAAATGGTTTTAAGATACTCCCACATGCCAATTTTTGTTCGTGATTTCACATTTTTCTCAGCCTGTACAATCTTCACATACATTCTGCTTAGCTTAGCATAACCACATTCATTGATTTTTCTAGGTAAAAATCCAACCTATCAAGAATGTGTTCTTTTTCTTTAGAATTGCCTCAGTTTGGTGAATTTCTAGAGAAAATCTGTCATTACAAAGCAAACTACTCCTATTATTCTTTTCTCAAAATAAATGTTGCTTCATCAGAAACCTTGCCTGGGAAGCCTTTGGAAGGCATTCTGCAGCTTACAGTCTTTTCTATTACACAGTCTCCTTCGAGCAGCTATTTTAATTACCATACACTGTATTTCATTCATCTTCTATCTGACTGGGTCACTTGGAAATATTTTATACACATCCAGAAAAGCCACAACTTTGTTTTATAATGATATATTGTTTGTATCACTCATGATTTTAATTTTAGACTTTGAAAAAGCATACCTTGAATTTTGTCCTATACTTATCACTCGTGTACATAGAAAGATGCCCTTATGTGCTAAATAAATGGTTAAGTTATGCCTCCTCCTTCCACGAATTCAGAACTCAACTTCTGTAATTTGTATTTCAGTTCCTAGTTATTGCTGTTCTTGTTTTCCATGCAATATTGTCCTCCATGCTGCTAAAGGGAACTGGCAAATGTAGAGAAATAAAGAATTTTATTCAAAGATTGCTTTGCCATTATTTCCCAATTTTAAAAACTGAAGCCACTAGCACAAACATTGCAAGTTTGGGTGTTGCCACTTTCTTAGAAGAAGTTGCTAAGATTCTGGGCTTCTATTCCTTCTTCAGATAGTCCTGAAATATCTTGTGTACTGAGATGCTGATAGATGTAGCTTCCCAGAGCTAATACCATGAATACCAAGCAGACTCACTTTTGCATGAGCTCATTCTTTACTTGTTGACTCCTCTGTCTCTACCAAGTTAGGGCAACCTCATCACCTTACTGCCTATACATGTCACCAGTTCAGTCCTGACTTTTACCCTAAACTCTGTTGACATATTTTTCACTCATTCTAAGTTGAAGAGAAATTCCCTTCCCTTTATTTTGTTATGTTGTTATTTTATTGAGAGGTAATGCTATGTCTGTGAATTCCTGTTCCCTAAGGGCTGGGACATTTTGTCAAATAAAACATCTAACTCCACCACTTTGTTGACCTGTGAACAGCCCGAACAAATGTGTAAATAGGCAGACGATAACAACTACATTTGATAGAAGAATGTTAACAAAGCTAGAAAAATGCAGCCTTAACCACAGTTAGTCAGATGATGAATACTAAGTTCAGATATATTAAAGTATAAATTTAAAAATATGTTTTTCAGCATCGTTAAAAAGTATATCTTTTGTTTAATCTTTTTTATTTTTTATTGGCTAGCTTTGCCTCTGGACTGAAGATTTCATAAGGTTGTGTCTCTTTTGTTCCATTTGAACAAATGGATTAATGTAATGCCTGAGGCATATTGACTGTTCCATATATATTTGTTGAATAATTTTATAATTGAAGCCACATAATGGAAAAATTTCACATATTTCAGTTTAATTTTTATAGTGAGACTAGCAAATCCACTAATTAAAATGAAATCATTTCAATGTTAAGATTCTTGGGTTTTATAGCAAAAAATTATTTCTTTTAGTGAACATGATTTAATGTGAAAACTAGTCAAGTACAATACATAAATCTATGTTTATTATCATCTTATTGAATTTCACCATGCGTCTTTGAGTTGGTTTAGGCTGCTGTAACAGATTATTATGGACTAGGTAACTTAAATAACAAACATGTATTTCTCACAGTTTTGGAGGCTGAAAGTCTGAAATCAGAGTTTCAGCATGGTTGGATTTTTTGTGAGGGCTCTGTTCCTTGTATATATAGGGCCATTTTCTTTCTGTGTCCTCACATGGGAGAAGGAGAGGAAGCTAGCTCTCTGGCCTCTTATAAGGGCACTAATCTCATTCACGAGGGTTCCACCCTTGTGGTGTTGGCCAAATTAGCTACCAAATCTCTACCCTTAAATACTATCACATTGGGATGAGAGCCAAAAACATTCAGTTTATTGTATTCCCACTTCTAGCCCACCATAAATCACATCCTTCTCACATGAAAAATGAATTCATTCTATCACAATTGGCCCAATGCTTAACTTGTTTCAATATCAAGTCTAAAGTCTCATCTAAGTACCATTTAAGTTACATATAGATGTGATTTGAGGTACAAGTCATTCATGAAACAAAATTCCTTTCTAGCTGTGAATATGTAAAATCAAAAGTATTAGTCAGGGTTCTCCAGAGAGATAAAACCCATAGGCTAGATAGGGAGGATGGGGTAGATAGATAAGTAAAGAGAATTTATTAAGAAAATCATCTCACACAATTATGAGAATGTCCTACAGTTGGCCATCTGCCTTGTCTTGAAGACCAAAATACTTCTGCTTACAGCAGAATAGTTTTTCAGTCCTCTGCTGTAGAATTCAAGAATTCTGATATCCTTTCTTCATTCTTTCCTGTCTCCTTCCTCATTCATTCAAATCCACACTTTTCCTGTTGGGGCAGCCAATGAAGTCTGTGGCTCACACCCATACTAATCTCCTTATTAGACTCCTGTTCACACACTTATTGTTTACTCATGTACATGCTTTCTAAACTTTTGCCATATACATAGTCTGAGAATTTTCCAAATCTTTCAGTTCTAGGGTTTTTATTGCTGTTATTGTTGTTTTTTGTTTCTTTTCCTAAATGATTTTGCCTTTAATTTCTTCCTTCTTACATTTTGCTCTAAGTAGTCAGGAAGCACAAAGTGTTTCTTCAACACTTTGCCCAGAAATCTTCTCTGCTAAGTTTTCCACTTCCACAAAGCATGAGAACATAACCGAATTCTGCCAAGTTCTTTGCTACTTTGGAAAAGGATTATAACTCTTTCTCCACTATTCAGTAACATGTTCCTAATTTCTGTCTGAGATTTTACCTGAATGGCCTTCCCTGTCCATATTTCTATCAACATTCGGTACATGGTTATTTGCATATTCTGTAAGAATAGATAATATTTCTTTACAGTTCTCCTATTTTCTTTCTGAGCCCTCACCGGAACCAACTTTTTGCAGTCCTTTCAAGAATAATCTTAGATTTTTCTAGCGTGAACTTCAAAAAGTCTCACAGCTTCTACTCATTTGACTGTTTTAAAACTGCTTTCGCAATTTTAGATATTTGTTAAAGAAGCACCCTACTTCTTTGGTAACAATTTTGGTGTTAGTTTGGCAGCTCAGTAACAAATTACCATAGACCAGTGTTTTTCAACCTTTTTTTTTTTTTTTTAACCTCACAACGCACTTGAACCTCTAGTTAAACTTCCGTGGCACACTTAAATTATGTTGATCAAAAAGAAGTAAGAAAAACAATGTACTTAATGTGCTTTAAATTTATTTCAAAAATAATTTAAATAATGATCTTTGAAAATTTTTACAAAACACCTAAGATCCTCTTACCTTACACCAGTTGAAAATAACTGCCACAGATTATTTGCATTATGAACAGTAGAAATTAATTTTTGAAATTCAAAGGTTAGGTGTTAAGATTTGGGTGTTAGTGTGGTTATGTTTTTGTGATGACCCTTTTCTGTGTTTCAGACAGCCTCTTCTATTTCCTTACATGGAGAAAAGAGAGAGAGAGAGCTCTCTGACGACTTCTTTTAAGGGCACTAATCCCATTCATGAGGGCTTCAACCTCACGGCTTGTTTGCCTCCCAAAATCCCTACCTCCAAACACCATCACAGTGGGATTAGATTTTCAACATATATATTTGGGGGTGGGGGGCATACTAACCCTCAGTGCACTGTAGTTGTTTCAATGAATATTCTGAAATTTAATTCTAATGGTTAATGTTACAAAATATTTTTTACTTTATCAACACTGCCACAGGGATACCTCCAAGGTCTATTCTTTAAGCTTTCTTTACAGCCCAGAAGAATCTAGTCATATTACATAAAAAAAATCAAAACATTGTGAAGACCATTGTTTCTCAGAAAAGTTTTGTGAATGTTTTGTGACTGCAATACTTCTCATTCTATTTAAAACTCCAATAGTTTGTAGGTCTTTGTTTAAAAAAAATTGGCAGTTATAACTTTACAACCTTGGAAGACTGGTGACTCTTTACATAAAGATGTGTTTTCTCGTGTGCTTAATGATACATCTTCTCTCACCTCACACAAGAGAAATGGTGGGGTTGTACCCTGGTAATGTCACAGCTGCTCTGCATTCCCTTATTTAGTCAGTTCCCAGCTCTTACAGCTTGTGCAGCTGTCAGCAGCAGTGGCATTTTCTTTTGTTAGGCAGGGAAATGTCTAAACTTATAATTAGAACTCAGTTATGAAAATGTAACTAGTTAATCATAGCTTTCATTAGGGCTGTTTGTATTCCAAAGGGATATGAACATAACTAAGAATGGTGGGACTCGCCAAACAAAGCCAGCCTGGATTATTGCAGGGATTATATTCTAATTCACATCTTCACCATATGTTTAGGTTTATTTTCTAATTCACTTCTTCACCATATAACTCATACTTATCATTCTCACTATTAGTTAACATCTTTAAATTATCTGAAATGCTTATATTTCCTCTAATACCAATATTGAAGCTTGAACCTTTTTATTCATAAAATTGTTTTAATTACATCACTGTGATATGTGTAAGCAAATAATAAAACCTATAATAACAATTTCTTTTCTTTTTTTTTTTGAGACAGAGCCTCAAGCTGTTGCTCTGGGTGGGGTGCTGTGGCATCACAGCTCATAGCAACCTCCAACTCCTGGGCTCAAGCAATTCTCCTGCCTCCGCCTCCCAAGTAGCTGGGACTACAGGCGCCCACCACAACACCCGGCTATTTTTTGCTTGCAGCCATCATTGTTGTTTGGCCGGCCCGGGCTGGATTCGAACCTGCCAGCTCAGGTATACGTGGCTGGTGCCTTAGCCTCTTGAGCCAGAGGCGCCGAGCCTATAATAACAATTTCTTAGCCATAATGTTAGGCAGTCAACTAGAGACGAGCAGGAAGAATGACAGATATGGTTAGGCTATTTTGGATTAGTTTGGTTCAGAATAAGCTGGGCTATTATGGGGCAAAGGCAAATCAGATCTTGCCGATGGGTTGTTATCAAGATCTTACAGGTGAGTTGTTTTCAAAGTCCTTGAAGGTGGGTTGTTTTGAGAACAGAGTTAATTAAACCGTGAAAGACTTCCAAGAAGCAGCTGATATTCCTCCATATTGTGTACAAAAGTCAAAACTGTGCTTTTGGGGGAGCCTGCAATCGCTAGGACAGGGTTCTGCTTGCTGTGCACGCTGTTAATAAAATTTCTAGTTCTTGCTAATACTTTACTTGTTCTTTTCAAAAATTTCAGTGACTACCTCCTGCCACTGCACTGCTCTGACAATAGCACCCTCAGGGCCTTGTGATATTTAAATACATAATATCAAAGCAATACAAACAAAACTACAAAATAATATTTTTTAATAAAAATTCTACATTATTACGGTAGCTTATGTTACTTAATTGAACATGAGTAATTGATATGGGTCAGAGGATTTTGAGTTAATTCAAAACAAATTCAAGTCTAACGTGTGATTTCTAAATTTTCCCTCTTCTTTTCCGCATGGCAACTTCTGTTCCATTTCCCTCATGCTACATGACCCTCTACCGCAGACTTGTTCTTTCTTCATTGCAAAGACTTCATTCTTGAGCTAAGTGTGACTGAATTTCTCCTTTTCGTACTACCATCAGAAGGGGACAACCACCTGCAACATGTATCAAAGGACACAAGGGCAGCTTGGCAGATTTTGGTTAAAAGGTGGTTACTAAAATCTTGTAAAATGCGCTCAACGTGAATTTTAATTTATTTGCCAAGTAAAGATGAATCACATTAAAGCCTTTATAGATAAATTCTTGTCCCACAAGAGCTGCCTGCTTCCCCCCACAGGATTGCTCTTCTGCTTGGTGGGTACCTCGCATCCATGACATACTAAACTTCCTAACTCAGCAGTGCTCTCTGCCCTTCTTGTTATTTCTAAATTAGATTTTACAAATCATGAGTTCAATAACAATATCGAAAATAAACTTCCTTGCTTCTTTGTTTATGTTTTTGGTTTTTCTCATGACAGGCGGTATCCTAACACTGGCTAAGTTCAACTTCATATTTTCTCCAGAGCCTGGAGAAAGACTTAACAGGACGAAGTTGATTACAAAACTCAACTCCCAATACACCAAAGAATTCTATTCATTTTCCCAGATCAACTCATGCTTTTATATTACTTTTTATAAATCTCCTGTCATCCTTTAATCATGAGCCCCAAACACATAAATTCAACAGATTATTCTGTCTCTTAAATTATAGATAATATTGTAACAACCATAAAAAGCCAACCCTTCTCTTCCTGGTTCCAAGAACACAAACACGAAAGTATACCTATAGCTGCAGTTACAAAATCCTTCACTCCTTTTTTACTGTTTTTTTTTTTTTTTGTTTGTTTGTTTGTTTGTTTTGGAGGCAGAGTTTCACTTATTAGCACTTGGTAGAGTGCTGTGGCATCACAGCTCACAGCAATCTCCAACTCCTTGGGCTTAGGGGATTCTCTTGCCTCAGCCTCCCGAGGAGCTGGGACTACAGGCGCCGCTCACAATGCCCGGCTATTTTTTTGTTGCAGGTAGGCTGGGGCTGGGTTCAAACCCACCACCCTCAGTATTTGGGGCCAGTGCCCTACTCACTGAGCCACAGGAGCCACCCTTTTTTTTGCTGTCTTATTAAGACATGGATTGGTAACCTACAGCATTCTGGTCAGATAAGTTTGGCAAACAGAATTATGTGGATCACTAAAGTTTTGAGATAGATTGTGTGATGGTCC
>CAUYRH010083445.1:0-11598 GCA_963574655.1 Perodicticus potto | reverse complement strand
GGCCGGGCACTGTGGCGGGTGCCTGTAGTCCCAGCTACTTGGGAGACGGAGGCAGGAGACTTGCTTGAGCCCAGGAATTGGAGGTTGCTGTGAGCTGTGATGCCACGGCACCCTATCCAGGGTGACAGCTTGAGGCTCTGTCTCAAAAAAGAAAAAAAGGCGGATTTATGTAAAGCCACCTTTACCACAATGTCACATAATAGGTTTCAACAACTGAAATGCTTTCTAACAGTAAATACATGATTTATTTATAAAAGTGTGCTCAGTTTTCCAACATTATGAATTGCATTATTACCAGACCACACATGGTTTTTTTTTTTTTTTTTTTTTGAGACAGAGCCTCAAGCTGTCACCCTGCAGAGTGTGCTGTGGCATCACCGCTCACAGCAACCTCCAATTCCTGGGCTCAAGCGAGTCTCCTGCCTCCACCTCCCAAGTAGCTGGGACTACAGGCACCCGCCATAACGCCTGGCCATTTTTTGGTTGCAGCCGTCACTGCTGTTTGGCGGGCCCAGGCTGGATTCGAACCCACCAGCTCAGGTGTACGTGGCTGGCGCCTTAGCCCGTTGAGCCACAGGCGCTGAGCCCCACACATGCTTTATATATTGCAAACCCAAATTACTAGATTGTTCTGCTAAGCAGTATCTTGACCTCATATTAAAAGATACTTTAATAGGCCTGGCACCTGTAGCTCAGCAACTAGGTCGTGTGCCAGCCATACACACCAGTGCCGGTGGGTTCGAAACTGGGGCCAACAATGACAACTACAACCAAAAAATAGCCAGTGTGTTATGGCGGGCACCTGTAGTCCCAGCTACTTGGGAGGCTGAGGCAAAAGACTCACTTAAGCCCAAGAGTTTGAGGATGCTGTGAGCTGTGATGCCACAGCACTCTACCAAGCAGGACAGCTTGAGACTCTGTCTCAAAAAAAAAAAGATACTTTAATAATTCTTCTTTTTTTAAAATAACATTTCAAATGATAACATAATTTTTCTTACGCCCAGTTTAAACCAATGGTCCCCAACCTTTTTGGCACCAGGGACAGGTTTCATGGAAGACAATTTTTCCAGAAACCAAGAGGACTGATCAGAGGCAGAGCTCAGGCAATATTGGAGGGGCTGTAAATACAGATGAAACTCACCCACCCATCACTCACCTCCTGCTACACAGCCAAGTTATTAGCCTGCCCAGGGAGTTGGTGACCACAGGTTTGAACTCAGGGACCAGATACTTATACGCTATATATTGTAAAATCAGACTCAAAATAAATTTCCCATTCAGGAACTATAAATGCAGAAAATGTTAACAGACTACTTAAAAACTGACAGATGGCTTTCACCTAATTTAGAGAGCAAACTTTAGGCCAGGCACAGTGGCCCATGCCTATAATCCTAGCACTCCAGGAGGTGGAGGCAAGTGACTTGCTTGAGCTCAGGAGTTCTAGATCATCTTTGAGCAAGACTGAAACTCTGTCTCTACTAAAAATAGAAAAACTAGCTGGGCCTGGTGATGTATGCCTGTAGTCCCAGCTACTTGGGAGGCTAAGGCAAGAGAATTGCTTAAGCCCACGAGTTTGAGGTTGCTGTGAGCTGTGATGCCACGGCACTCTGCCCAGAGCCACAGCTTGTGACTGATCAGTGTGGAGCACTGATCACAGGGTTCCTACATCTGCTGCCCATCTGGGGCTCTTGATAAAAATGTTCTTATTACATGAGCATATGTGTTTGCCAAAATTATGCATTACATTGTATATAATTATGCTTCAAAAAAATTAAAAATAACTTTAGACTCCTTTGCAGATCTGTAGAGTGAAATGATGGATTGGGGTGAGTGAGGAAAAAAGTTAAAAACTTCTGAGAACCACAGCTCTGGATTATACCTCATGTTACCTTCCTCTACCCAAAATGTGGTCCAGGAACACTGGTCTGAAGTCAGACACCAAGAATAAAAACCCAATCCCATTACTATCTCACTATATGGCCTTGAATAAAGAAAGGGACAATTTCACTGAGCTTGTTTCCTCATCTGTAAATTGGGGATTAAAAAATACCTACACCGGGCGGCACCTGTGGCTCAGTGAGTAGGGTGCTGGCCCCATATACTGAGGATGGCGGGTTCAAAGCTGGCCCCGGCCAAACCACAAAAAATAGCTGAACATTGTGACAGGCATCTCTGGTCCCAGCTACTTGGGAGGCTGAGGCAAGAGAATCGCCTAAGCCCAAGAGTTGGAGGTTGCTGTGAGCTGTGATGCCACAGTACTCTACCAAAGGTGATAAAGTGAGACTCTGTCTCTAAAAAAAAAAAAAAAAAAAAAAAAAAAACCTACAACACCGGGTAATAGTGAGACTTACATGTTAAATTTTTTTTTTTTTTTTTTTTTGAGACCGAAATCTCACTATGTTGCCCTGGCGTCAGAGCTTACAGCAACCTCAAACTCTTGGGCTTAAGTGATTCTCTTGCCTCGGCCCTCTAAGCAGCTGAGACTATAGGTACCTGCCACAACCCCCAGCTATTAAGACTTACATGTTTATAAAACACGTGGCATACTAACACAAACACGTAAGCAATCAGAAAGTGGTAGCTATGTTACCATCATAGCATCTTTGTTTCCATTATTTGAAACCAATCTTTAACAGTTGGTATCTCTCTCAGCACTGTGAGACATACCATCATCTGATCCAAAACATCTGAAGAACTTTTTTTTTATTTTTTATACAAGAGTCTCACTATGTCATCCTCGATAGAGTGCCTTGAAGTGGTAGCTCCCTGCAACCTCAAACTCTCAGCTCAAGTGATGCTCTTACCTCAGACCCACACAGCTATTAGAGATAGGGTCTCCCTCTAGCTCAGGCTGGTCTAAAATTCCTAACCTCATGTGATCCAGCTGCCTTGGACTCCCAGAGTGCTAGGATTTACAGGTGTGAGCCACAGCACCTAGTCCAAGAACTTCTTACATATACATGGGTCTAGCCTCCTGCTTAGTGATTCTAATGCAATAAGACTGGGATAGGGCCAGGTTTGGAAATCACATTGCTCTATAGAGAACATGTGCAGCAGAACATGACTGTAACAGGGCCACAAAAACTCCTAAGATAACCCAAATAGCTCCTTCAAGTTCTAAATGACAACTGGTTAGTCTCTGCCTTTAGACTAATGTAACAACATCGGAACAAGGTTTTCTTTTTTTTTTTTTTGACAGAGTCTCACTTGTTGCACTTGGTAGAGTACTGTGGCATCATAGCTCAACAGTAACCTCAAACTCTTGGGCTCAAGCGATTCTCTTGCCTCAGCCTCCCAAGTAGCTGAGACTACAGGTGCCCACCACAATGCCTGGCTATTTTGAGAGATGAGTCTTGCTCTTTCTCAGGTTGTTCTCAAACCAGTGAGCTCAGGCAATCCACCTACCTCGGCCTCCCAGAGTGGATTACAGGTATGAGCCACCTCACCCAGCCAACAAGGTTCTGTAACCTCAAAAGAAAGATTGCACCATTTTCCATACCTAACCCTCCTGACGATAAGTACAAACACGGTAAGTACAAACAAATTTAGTCTTCAATGAATTTTCTCAGCATTACGACTAAAGTATATTCTTGGAGGGTTCAGCAATCAACAAGCTGCCTCTCTAACAGGTGCACCCTAGATAGTAGATAAAAGAGCAAATGGGGGTGGCGCCTGTGGCTCAAAGGAGTAGAGCGCTAGCCCCACATACTGGAGGTGGTGGGTTCAAACCCAGCCCCAGGTCAAAAACAAAAAAAGAGCAAATGGAAGGAAGAACAATCAGGATCTTATTTATTTCTTTAGCAGGTCTTATTACCTGAAAGATGACTTTTCATGATTTATTCAGTCAGAGAGAACAATGCAAATGATCCTGAAAAACACCAGTCACCAAAACAAAAAATAAATCCCACAACACTGTCTACTATGTTCCTTAAAAGAAGTTTCAGGCTCAGTGCCCATATCTCAGTGGTTATGGCGTCGGCCACATACACCAAGGGTGGCACGGGTTCGAACCTGGCCCGGGCCTGCTAAACAACAACTGCAACAAAAAAATAGCTAGGTGTTGTGGTGGGCACCTGTAGTACCAGTTACTTGGAAAGCTGAGGCAAGAGAATCACTTAAGCCCAAGAGTTTAACATTGCTGTGAGCTGTGCTGCCACAGCACTCTGAGGGCCACACAGTGAGACTGTCTCAAAAAAAAAAAAAAAAAAAAATCGGGTGGCGCCTGTGGCTCATCGAGTAGGGAACTGGCCCCATATACTGAAGGTGGCGGGTTCAAACCCGGCGTTGGCCAAACTGCAAAACAGAAAAATAGCCAGACGTTGTGGCAGGCGCCTGTAGTTCGAGCTACTCGGGAGGCTTAGGCAAGAGAATCGCCTAAGCCCAGGAACTGGAGGTTGCTGTGAGCTGTGTGAAGCCACGGCACTCTACCGAGGGCGATAAAGTGAGACTCTATACCAAAAAAAAAAAAAAAAAATCCTGTAGCTAATGGCTGTTGATTCTTTTTTGCTGAATCTCTCAAATTTATATCCATCTTTAATGATGCAGTACAAAAACCATAAAGGAACTAACATTTTGCAATGCTTAAAAATCAGGTGCTTTTCAAATAAAACCAGATAACTGACTCTGAAAATGGTACACGTTGGGCATGTTTTACAAATCTCTTGCAAGAATATAGGGAAAAGACAGAAGAATTGAAAACTCCCAAACTTTTCACAGCAAAACCAAAAGATGAAGGAAATGCAACTGGGCGGTTGGGCTAAGACTTCATTCACCATACGTCCTGCCATTTTCCCTCACTCTCACCATCTGAATTTAAATAAGTCAATTTCCTGAAACAAGAAATCTGGCAACCACCAAAAAAGTCTAACTACATGTAAAATGCTTCCATAAAGCTCATATTAAGCGTATCAGGACAGCTGATATTCTCTCACAGCATGGCTGCCAGACAGCGGTCCAGAATTGAAGACCTGTAAAAGGGAGAAAATACAGAATGCAGAAAAAGAAAACTGATAATAAAATGGAGAAACCCTTTTTCTGGGAGGAGTGTGTGCAACTCCCAAGGCAAAATTCAGAAAGATGTCGTTTTCCCTCAAAAGAAAGCGCCTTAATGCCCAGAATGCTACGGTTCTGAATCCTGAGTACTTGCCAATAGAAAGAAATCGGGGATATCTGGGTGACCTGAATTCTCACGGGAAGAAAAGCAGCCAAAGCTTAGAGGTACACAGAGCATAAAATCCAGTTTTAGGCCTGGACCAACTCAGGGGGCGGTTAACCATTTTCCAGTAAGCCTGAAATAGCCAGATTTTTAAGGACTCAACATCCTGTAGAGGAGCTCTTTGGAAACCCACAGAAGACAGCCATTGGGGATTCAAAAGATTTGGGGGGGATGGGAAGGGAGGCGAGGCGCTGGGAATGAGTCAAAAGAAGCCTTCTCGAGGATAAAATCACGTGACTCTAGGGAAAGCATGTCCAAGGAACTAAGAAGACGGAGAAGAGGTCCTGGGGAAAGGTTCTCCACTCCAACGAAGAGGAAGCATAGACCTACGGGCGCGGGCCCAACACCAAATGAGCCGCGTTTGGGAAACCCGAGGCCTCCAGCTCTGTGCCAGGCCACGCGTCAACGTGGAGCCACCGTGCGGGGGCACCCTCTGCGCGCGGGAAAGACGGCGGCTGGGCCAGAAGGGGGCAGGGCGGGCCAGATCGCCCCGCGGGGAACTTACGCGGCCGTTTTTTCCTGAGGCTTTCGACGCGCTGGCGGGAGAGCGAGGTGGGGCCGCTGTAGGAGCCGGGTCGGTCCCGCCTCATACCCTCCGCCGAGGCGTCGACCACTGGCGCCGACGCACTGCTCGCTCGGCGCCGTAGTGGCTCCCGCCGCCGCCCTTCGGAGTCCCCGAGCGCCGGGTTCCCAGCTGACGAGGAGGTGGCGGAGGCCCTCCCGTGGCGCTCCATGGGCGCTCCGAGCCGGCCCGCTCCCATCCGCAGCAGCCACCGCTGCCGCCCTAGCCAGTTCCCCAGCGCCTGACTCCTCCTCGCCTCCTCCGCGGCAGTCCGGCCGGAGCAGAGGCGCACCCTCCGCCGGCTGCCTCTTCCGTTGCGCCAACGCCCTGCAAGCCAATCCGAACAGGTTGAGGGCAGCCCGAACGCCTAGAGTCCAATCAGCTCCCTGATTCGAGGCGGATTGAACGTGTCTCCGTCCAATGAAAGGCCCCCAGGACGGGGCGGGGTGGAGGTCGGCGGAGGAGGAGGATCTGGGATCCGCGGAGGAAGAGAAGGAGGTATAGCCTAGGAAGAGTGTGATGGCGGCGCCGTCCAATGGACGCGCGGGTGTAGGGTCCAGCAACCCCCCCTTCCCGCTCCACCAGCCTCTACGAGTGGACCAGTTTGCGCCCCTGGGTCCCGGAACTCTCCTGGGATGCCTCCATGTGCTCCCGAGTTCCCGTGCGTTTCTCCGTGCCGTCCACTGCCGGCTCGCGTCCCCCTCTGCCCAGTAGTTCTCCCTCAGCGTCTGGCCGCCAGTCATTGGCAGACAGAAGGGCTTGAACTGCGGCTGACCTTAGCCTTTGTCCCTCTGCCTGGTTTCTCAGCTGCCGTCGAGGCCGGTCAGCCCCTCCCCCAGCAAGTTTGGGCTAAGGCTCTATTCTGCGTTGGAGAGAAGCTCTCAGTACCAGAAGGAATAAAAGGCTGGGGTTGGTCTCCATGGCAACTGGAAGAAAGAGGTGGGTTATAAATCCTTCGCCACCCTCCTGTGGTGAAGGAGTGGGTGTGAGAGCTGGGATGTAGGTTTGGCCTTTTCAAGGAGTCTGGAGCTCCTTTCTGTATGGTGCATTGAAGGATATAGACGGATTTGATGGCCGCCTTTGAAGCTGGGTTTTTTCATGTTTACATATCATTTAGGGAGGGGAAAATGATTACCTCCCTCTCTAAGACCCCCAACTTCTCACACCTACCAAAGGCCGGTCCAAACCAACCAACCTACCAAAGGTTGCTCAAGCCTGGAATGATCCCTCTCTACACAGCACCCCTAAGGCACTTTCTTCGCCCTGGCATGTTTAACTGGACTATGGGCTAGTTATTTCATAAATGTCTCCCCGGGGAGACCATAACTTCCCTTGGCCAATGACACTTATTTTCTTCACCTCTCCGGTAATGACCGGTTGTAGCAGACGGAACAAGAAGATTGAGCTTCTCTTTTCTCTTTGTGCCTGTTGAATAGAATTCCTGTGCTCACTCCTAACTAGTTTTCCTCGCTGTAGGAATAACTCTGGAAACCCCATTTCCAAACTCTGGAAATTCCAGCTTCTGGAAGCCACCTCAAATGGATCCTACAAGAACCAAGAATTTTAACAGCTACCCTTCTGAAACTCATTCTCTGACATTGCCTACCGTTTTGCCTCCAGAAACATGTGGTCCTCCTTGACCAAAGGAAACTTCCATTCACGTCTGCCAGCTCTGATAGATCATCCTAAAGAATCATCATCTCTTGGGTACCAAGAGGAACTCCCAACATCAAAACATATGTAGTGTTTTTATAGTTTACCCCATGCTTTCACATCTCACTTGATCCCCAAAGCAACATTTGAGTAATGAGGCAACTTATCCACAAGCACACAGCTTAAAAAAATAACATAGCCTGAATTCCTAAGAAGTTCAGCTACTCTCTCCCTTAAATAGCAGATTAGTGCAATTCCAATAGAGAAGGCCTTTGTCCTCTCTTAAATACCCATGTGAAGAAAATGTATGACTCTCTATTTTTGAATTTGCTGACCATGTGTGGCTATCATTAAAGTTTATAATAACAGGTGAAGCACATACTAATGGCAACAAGTCAGGATGTTTATAATCCTAAATCATAAGTGCAAATAAACTGAGCAAAAGAAATCAGACACAAAATACATCGTGTATAATTCTATTTATATTAAGTTCAACATTAATAGAGGATGATGGTTACTTTCCAGAAAGGGGAAGAGAGAATGCTGAGAAAAGACCAGGTAGGCTTTTAGGAGGTTGGTAGTTTTTCTTTAATATCAGGGTGGTAGTTTCATGGGTGTGTTCACTTTGTAATATTTGTCAAGATATTCAAGGCCAAGTGCGGTGGCTCATACCTGTAATCCCACACTTTGGGAGGCCAAGGTGGGTGTATTGCCTGAGCTCACATGTTTGAGACCAGCCTGCGCAAGAGCAAGACCCCTGTCTCTAAAAATAGCCAGGCATTGGGGCGGGCACCTGTAGTCCCAGAATTGCTCTTGCCTCAATTTCTGGAGGCAATGTCAGCAATAGTCCCAGCTACTCCAGAGACTGAGGCAAGAGTTTGAGGTTGCTGTGAGCTATGACGCCATAGCACTCTACAAAGGGCAACAAAGCGAGACTCAAAAATAAAAAATTTCACTTTTGATTTGGGCCCTTTTCTGTGTTATTTTATTTAAAAGAAGATACTGAGGGGTGGCACAAAGGAGTAGGGCGCCGGCCCCATATGCTGGAGGTGGAGGGTTCAAACCCAGCCCTGGCCAAAAACTGCAAAAAAAAAGATACTGAGGACGGTGCCTGTGGCTCAGTGAGTAGGGTGCTAGCCCCATACACCAAGGGTGGCAGGTTTGAGCCCTGCCCTGGCCAAACTAGAACAAAAAATAGTCGGGCCTTGTGGCAGGTGCCTGTAGTCCCAGCTACTTGGGAGGCTGAGGCAGGAGGATGTCTTAGGTAGTTTGAGGTTGCTGTGAGTTAGGCTGACACCATGGCACTCTAGCCTGGACAAAAGATTAAGACTCTCTCAAAAAAAGAAAAAGTGAAAATAGCAATTAAGAGGTTTCTTTTCTCTATGGTTATTTTAATAGTTCATCTTATTTATTTATTTTTTATTTTTTGCAGTTTTTGGCTGGTCTGGGTTTGAACCCACCACCTCCAGTATATGGGGCCGGCACCTTACTCCTTTGAGCCACAGGTGCTGCCCTTAATAGTTCATTTTATAAGGAAAGCTTATTAAGTTCTTATTAATACTGATTGTCAATTATTCACCTGTGGAGAAAAGCCAATTTTCTGATGTACACACGGGATATAGTGCTTCAAAGGAAATAGCCAGATTCTAAAGGAATATTATGCAAATCTAGAGTTATTTCAATGAGAGAACATCATACAGACATTCATCTATCATTGTAGTTACCCATTGCTAGGTAAAAACCTCAAAACTTTAGCTTAAACAGTAATAAATACTATATAAACACAGTAATAAATATGTATTATCAGGGTGGCGCCTGTGGCTCAGTGAGTAGGGCACCAGCCCCATACTGAGGGTGGCAGGTTCGAACCCAGCCCTAGCCAAACTCTACACACAAATAGCATTGTAGCAGGTGCCTGTAGTGCCAGCTACTTAGGAGGCTGAGACAAGAAAATCGCCTAAGCCCAAGAGCTGGAGGTGGCTGTGAGCTGTGACACCACAGTACTCTGCAGAGGGTGACAAAGTGAGACTATCTCTAAAAAAAAAGAAAAAAGGTATGTATTTTCTCAGTTTCTGTGAGTCAGGGATTCAAGTAACTTAGCTTGATGATTCTGGCTCAGTATCTTTCAAGAAGTTGCAGTCATTGTTAAATATAATGGGCTGGAGGGTCCACTGCCAATATGACATTCACACAGCTGGCAAGTTGGTTCCAGCTACTGGCAAGAGGTCTGAGCTCACAATGTAGCCTCCATAGCGCTACTTGAATGTCCTTACAACATGGCAGCTAGAGTCCCCCATAGCTAGTGATCAATGAGAAAACAAGTCAAATGTGTGTTATGACCTAGATTGAGAAGTCATGCTGTCAAAGGAAAGTAATTCCCACTTCTGGGGAATCATTTGAAGTACAAGTGGGTCCTTCGCATTGTACAAGAAAGAATTCAGGAGTGAGCTGACAATGTAAAGTGAAAGTGAGTTTTATTAAGAAATATAGAAAATCTCCACAAAGTAGAAGCTGATTCTCATTATGGAGGAGAATAGCCCTCATAAGTTCTTTCAGCCCCTTTATTTAAGCAACAGCTTAATTAAAGCTAAACAGGAGAGGAATATTCATGTTATTTCTTGGAAAGGAGCAGTATTTTCCTAGAATTAAGGTGACACTTTTCCTTTTTTATTTGAGACAGTCTCTGTCACCCTGGTTACAATGTCATGGTGTCAAGGCTCACAGCAACCCCAAACTCTCAGGCTTAAGCCATTCTCTTGCCTCAGCTTCCCTAGTAACTGGGAATATAGGCGCCATCCACAACGTCCCATTGATTTTTTTTTATTATTATTTTTAGTAGAGACGGGGTCTTGCTCTTGCTCAGACTGGTTTCAGAACTGAGCTCAGGTGATCCACCTTCCTTAGCCTTCCAGAGTGTTAAGATTACAGGTGTGAGCCACCGTGCTCAGCTAACACCCTCCTTCTAACTAAATTCAGTCAATCTGGAACTGTCATGCCATTAGGTGCATGATAGAAGTAGAGGTTTCCTTAGAAAAATTTTATGGTAATAGTATAATGAAGCTACGAGGTTAAGAAGCATTTAATTCCTCCACTATCTTTGTTCGAACTGGTGGAACTTTGTCCCCCATTTTCTTTTTATTGAGGTGGTCCAAGACTTTCTGACTTAGTTAAGCAATGCCAGCCAGCCCACTATCTCAACACTCCGATCATTTAAGCAATATCCTAAATTACGCAGGTCAAACCTATTTACTGTGGGCTGAAACTCCACAGCAGACATGAAAACTAGAAAGAAAAGAATCCCTGAAGGCTGTCCTTGATTCCACCGTTCTCTGGCCCTCAGTAATTCACATTATCATCTGTTCCTACTCTCTAAGAACCCTCTCTTGAGTTTCCATAAAGTTTTCTTGTAGAACATCACTGGAAAGTAAAAATTGACCTGTCTCTCTCGTTTGCCAGGACACAGAAGTTTGCAGACCAAGTTTTTTCCTTTCATTGGGTTCATTAGTGCCAGGACATAAGGAATATAGATCAGGCATCTTTTCAAGCACAAGGCCTTTTTCCCAGAGTGTAATGTTGTGAGGAATTTGGGGAAACCTTACTTATTTACTGCCTCTCAAGGACAAAGGAATGAAAAATATAAAACTTTTAAGGCCCCCTAGAGACTTTTCTAAGCTCTGGCCCCCTGCCCAGAGTCTACTACTGAAGAGGAAAGAAATGTGTGTTGTATGTGTGCACACACACAATATAGCTAGCATGAGGCATTCTAGTGGCTTCACCGGAGTTCACAAGCAAAATGAAAGCATTGACTGCTTTTGCAAGTAAATCTCAACTTGTCTCAGGAGAATAAAGAAAGTAAGTTCAAGATGAAATAGTTTGGAACAACTCAGAATTCCTAGATAAGAAAGATCCTGGCTCTGCACCTGTGGCTCAACGGGCTGAGGCGCCAGCCAGTACACCTGAGCTGGCGGGTTCAAATCCAGCCCCTGCCCGCCAAACAACAACGACGGCTGCAACCAAAAAATGACCTGGCGTTGTGGCGGGCGCCTGTGGTCCCAGCTACTTGGGAGGCAGAGGCAGGAGACTCGCTTGAGCCCAGGAATTAGAGGTTGCTGAGAGCTGTGATGCTACAGCACTCTATCCAGGGTGACAGCTTGAGGCTCTGTCTCAA
>CAUYRH010083443.1:0-17079 GCA_963574655.1 Perodicticus potto | reverse complement strand
GCGGGGGTCCCGGCAGAGTGGAGTTCCTCGCCATTGTGTGCAGCGGGCCTGGGGCAGAGATCTCGGTGGGCTATGGGCTGAAGCCTGGCAGGGCCCAGATCGGCACCACGGGAGAGTCCCTGTGGAGTTCCCAGCTGCTGCCGGTGCAGACTGAGGCCCAGTGGGTCACAGATCCGAGCTGCGTGGGCGTCCCGGCAGCGTCCCTGGCCTGGGGGCTGGCTGGGGCTCGGTGGGACCCCCAAGTCTCTTACCTGGCAGGCCGCCTGATCAGGCAGATAGGGAGAGTGGGTGCTGCTCAAGTCCTCCTCCCTCAGTTTCAGCAGAGGTCAGGCTTCTGGTGTGTCAGGTAAGAGGGGAGTGTGTCCTGGAAGTTCAGAATGGCAGAAAACTTTAGTTCAGTTTTTCTGTCTGAAGCTTAGTTTCTGGACGTTGCAGCTTGCCTCAGAGGTGACCTGTGGCTATCACTTCTCTCTCCATCAGCTGGGCTCTCAGTCTTCAGCTCAATTGGGCAGTTTCTGAAGGTTATCTTTCCTTTTGGACAGGAGCTTCTGTTGGAAGCTGCTTCCAGTTGGCCATCTTGCTCCTCCCTCGCTGAGCTATTTTTTCATTGCAGTTGTCCTTCTTTTGCAGGCCGGAGCTGAGTTCAAACCCACCAGTTCTGGTGCATGTGGCTGGCGCCCTAACCACTGCCCTATGGGCACCTAGCCAGGTCTCAGACTTTTTAATATACAATTTAATATATGTCATACTTATCTGTCTTTCATTTATCTTACTAACACTTTTGTGCTAGTTTTCTTGAGTTATTTATCATTGCCCTATATTGTAGTTACAATGCTAAAAAGGTGATTATTTGATTTTAATAGCCTCCTTATAGAAGCTGGGAAAATGATTCATAAATAAAACTTTTTATTTCACTATTATTTCATAGATTTTTCTCTCTCTCATGTTTTAATATTAAACTGTCATAAAGGAACTGGTCACACATTTGGTTACTGGCCTTGTCCTCTCTCCATTTATACTGGCTATTCTTTTTTCAAATAGTATTCATATGAAATCTTTGAAAAAAAACATGTATTAGTTGTATTTTCTTGATCATAGTTTTGCAGGCAACCTTGAGAGAAGAGAAGAAACTTCGAGTTGAAAATGCTAAGTTGAAGAAAGAAATTGAAGAACTGAAACAAGAGCTAATTCAGGCAGAAATTCAAAATGGGGGTAATTAGATAAAGAAATGATGGGTTATTTTGATTTGTGATAATAAGTGTGTCATTTATTAAGCCGTATCCTTTTCTCATCCTCACATCAGCTCTCCTGTGCATACCTCCTGCTTTACAGAAAAGAAAATGCCTGAGATCACACAAAAGTAGCAAAGCTAGGATTCCAAAACCCATTATTTTAACTTTTGTACTATACTTCAACTTGATTATCACTGTTCCCTGTTGAATACTTACTGAAAATTAGCCATAATGCCATTTAATTAACATTTATTAATGTTTGCTATATGTGGAACAGTAGCAAATGTGTACCACATTCTTCACATGCGTGAGTTTTTCCTTAAAAACACTTATACACATTTTTTTTTATTTATGAAGCAATTGAATGTAGAACTATAAAATCATTTCCAGAAATCATATAATTTTGAAGCTACTCAAGTCAGCAGATAATTACCATTTCAACTATTGCATTGTAAATAAAATTTAGCTCTTTATTGAATTATTTTGAAAGTTTGCTAAGGAAATTTACATTATTATAATACAATAATAATAATAATCATTGTTAAAATTGCAGAGTACCACACAGAAAGGCATTTGATTGTATTGTAGAAAATTCTGGGTGAATTAAGGAGAACCTAGGATAGTAAAATCCTCTCTTATTCTTTCCTTCTGACTTATTCTTATCAATGAGTTATTTTGAAAGTTGTAGCATGAATTCTACAGTTAGTTAGCTAAATTAAAATAAGAGAAAAATCAATGGTGTATTAGAGCTATCAACTAGAGAGAATAATCTACTAAGTTGATGGTTTCAAAGACTACTAGATTTGGAATGCAGGTATAGAAGTAAATGTGTTAAAATATTACCTACTTAAAACTGCTTTACATTTCTCCCAGGGTTTGAAGACTGTCCCTAAAAACATTTAAATTTTAAACTAATTTTATTAATGAAATGCTAAACCAGGACAGTAGGTTGAATTAAAATGGTGAATTGAATTGTCTAATGGTGAATAAGAATTCACATTATTAAAAGAAGCAATATTTCCCAGGGAACTTAAAAAAATACCTCAGAAAAGTGGTCTGGATAGTGGCCAGAATCTAAGTCACATCAAAATACTTCATGACATTTTATTTTTCTGTGTTCACTGGGATATGTGAATTGTTTTTAACATCTTAAAACATTGCTGTAGACTTTGCTTCTTTAAAAAGTTGTTTGAAGTAGAATTATGGACTAGTCATACTGCCTCTCCATTCTAGATTAGAAATAACTAGTATTAAAATGCCTTCCTAGTTGATTGTCAAATATGATAGAAAACCAGATTGAAAAACTTGCCATCATGCCAGACCCTGAGAGTGTAGTCTCTGGAAAGAGACTGTCTGGGGATACATTTTTATTCTGCTATTCACTATCTGTGTGGTGGGTCAATTTCTTAACTTCTGGATGGCTCAGATTTACCATTTGTAAAATGGGGACTTGAATAGAATATTTTTCTTAGGTTATACATGAAAATTGCATGAGTTAATTCATATAGTGCATTTTGAAAAGTATTTGGGGCATAGTCCATAATAAATGTTAGCTATTATTTTTGTTATCTGCAATTTTATCAATTTAGGAATTAAATGATAATCATGCCTTTACTCTTTTATCTCAGTAATTGTTAAAATATGCTTAATTTCTTGGCAGGCTTTCTACAGTCTTAGTCAGGAGATACTTGATAGTTATATACAGTGAACTTTTGTTTTAAAAAGAGTTCCTAGTTATGATTTACAAGTCCATATTTTTGATCTTTTTGATTTTAATATAAATAACATTATTTCACTTTGTGTATCAGTGAAGCAAATACCATTTCCATCTGGAACTCCACTGCAAGCTAATCCTGTGGTTTCTGAAAATATGATAAAATCTACACCAGTAACAACCATGTCTTCTGCTGCCGAAGAACATATAAAAGGAGGAGCAGGTGAAGAAAAGAAGGCAAAGGAGAAAACTGAAAAGAAGGGTATTTTGGACCTTTTGTCTTATTTGGCTCTTAACTGCTTTATCAGATAAAGTCAACATATTTGGTGATGACGATAATGGTATCCCTCGGGCAAGTGGCTCACACCTATAATCCCAGCACTATGGGAAGCAGGTGGATTACTTGAGCTGAGGAGTTTGAGATCTGCCTGAGCAAAAGCGAAACCCCATCTCTACTAAAAATGGAAAAATCCAGCAGGGCATAGTGGCACACGTCTATAGTCCCAGCTACTCAGGAGGCTGAGGCAAGAGGATTGCCTAAGCCCCAGAGTATGAAGTTGCTGTGAGCTATGACAAAAGGGGAAAGAGTGAGATTCTGTCTCAAAAAAAAAAGGTATCATAAAGAAAGTTAAAACATTTAAGGCTAGAATACATGTAAAATCAGGAAAAA
Source organism: Perodicticus potto (assembly GCA_963574655.1). Classification (NCBI taxonomy): domain Eukaryota; kingdom Metazoa; phylum Chordata; class Mammalia; order Primates; family Lorisidae; genus Perodicticus; species Perodicticus potto. The sequence goes on along the minus strand of CAUYRH010083443.1, from coordinate 13,463 downwards.
TGATACTGGAATATACAAACTGCTCCTAAAAGATTTGTAAATGTCCAAATTAACAGGGTAAAAGTAAGGCATTTTAGGTAGAGGAACTAGCCCAAGTAAAGCCATAGAAAGTAGATATTTAGTGTAGGATCCCACATGTAGTTTGGAATGACTGCCTTTTGGTGTATATTTGGGGCATAGTTTCAAAGAAATCACAGGTAGGAAGTTAGCTTAGGACCAGTTGTGAAGATAGGAAAGACATTCTAGTCAAAGCATAATGTCTGAACTGAGGCATGAAGGTATTACGATTTTAGGAACCCGTAAGAACTGAAGTAGAACTAGGCATAGTGGCTCACAGCTGTAATCCCAGCTCTTTGAGAGGCCAAAGTGGAAGGATGACTTGAGCCCAGGAATTTGAGACCAGACTGAGCAACATAGCGAGACGTTGTCTATGCAAAACATAAAAAGTATTCTTAGCGTGGTGGCGTGCACCTGTAGTCCCAGCTACTTGGGAGGGTAAGAGAAGAATTGCTTGGGCTCAGAGTTCCAGGCTGCAGTTAGCTATGATCACACAACTATTCTGCTACTGAAGGAGTTGCTCTCTCTCTCTTTTTTTTTTTTTTTTTGAGACAGAGTCTCAGTTTGTCACCACTTGTAGAATGCCATGGCATCATAACTCATAGCAACCTCACACTCTTGGACTCAAGTGATTCTCTTGCCTCAGCCTCCCCAGTAGCTGGGACTACAGGCACCTGCCACAGTGCCCGGCTATTTTTACAGACAAGGGTCTCACTTGAGCTCAGGCTGGTCTTAAACTCTGAGTTCAGCTGATCCACCCTGCTCAGCCTCCCACAGTGCTGGGATTACAGGCATGAGCCACTGCACCCGGCCTGAGACATGCTCTCTTTTAAAGAACAAACCAATAAAAGCAACTGAAGTAGAAAGTAGGATCATCACTCAGGCAACCATAATTGAAAGCTCGAACAGTTAATCTTAATCTTCCTCAGTTTTCATGTCTAATTAACCAACTAGGCCTATAATTCCTTTCACCAAAACGTCTAGCACCCAATTCTGCTCTTTCATTTCATTAGAAGTTACCTCAATTCAAGTCTCAAGGTAGTTTATTCTGAATTTATGTTACAGCCTATCCTTTCTAGTTTCTCGTTTACCTTGCTGCCAAAGTTCATTTTCTAATCACAAATCTGACTCCCTTTTTAACCAGTTTCCTTCAGTCCTTGTTAGACTTCATTTCCCCACATATGTCTTAAAAAGTGCTTTTGTAATTCATTATGGATACCTTTCAATGTACTTACTACTCAATTTTTTTGAAAATATAAAATGGCTGAGGGATTTGTGAACAGCCAATTTGGCATCTAGCCCTTGTCAGTTCCTTTTAGTAAACATTAGCAGCCTCTGTTACAGGTAGGAGGGGCTGCACATCCTCTTCTATAAATGTCACCACTAGGTGGTATGAGTGCAGGGGAAGCAATTCAAATTAATTTTTCTGCTTCGTAAAATTTATTAAGAAGTAGACACAAAACCTACTATTACTAATTTGATGAGGTTCATGCTTTGTTCTCTAAGGAGGAGGCACTGTTATTCTGTTGTCATGGTTTATCAGTCTTCTAGTTAGGGGAGGCAGCAAGGCCCTCCTCTAGGGGAAGGGGGAGCACACAAGACCAAATAGAGCTCAAGATGTGGAACACTCTGTCCAGGGGAGCTGTCTGTGATGATGGAAAGGCGCTATGTCAGCATTGTCCAAGATAGTAGCTAGTAGCTGTGTGAGGCTGTTGAGGATTTCAAATGTGTTTAGTGTGACTAAACCGAATTTGTAATTTAGTGTTAGTTATTTTAAACTTAAATGTAAATAGCCATGTGTGACAATGCTGGCCATACAGTACTGTAATGCCCTATAGTCTAGATTACCGTATATCTTGATTGAGCATCTATTACTTATTTGTCAGTTAAACATTTCTAAGATCTTTTATGATATTTAATGAAACTCTGGTATAGATTTAGTATTTGTGGTCACCTCTGCAATGTGGGTTCTAGGTAAAGGTATTTCAAATGCCTGGAAAGTAGATTAAAGTTGAAAATAAATATGGATATAGCTATATCATACTGTTATACTATAGTATTTTAAAGTATATTTACATAGTTTATCACACAAAAATAACTTAAGATTTTTGATATATTTTCTTCTGGTAGTTTTATACATGTTTTTCTATGTCATCTGGGTTTTTACCATTTAAAAAACCTTTACTAATTTGTTATATTGAAAATGGCTTTTTTTCCCTAAAGTTTGCTAATGAGATCAAAAGTTGTCTAAAATATTTTAAGCAAGCTCTATCTACTCTATTGTAAACCCCGTATAAATTTTGAACATCCTTTACACAGAATCATCCTTGCCTGCTTTATGCAGAAGCATTTTTCTCTGTGTTTCTCAGTTTCTTTGTTTGTAAAATTTAATGTATATCTGATACATATATGTCTATGTTCCTTAAAAGAGATTTTGAGTCCTTTGGCAGCATGGGCCACTCATTGTACTGCTTCTTTTGCCTTAGCACCCAATAAATACTTGCTAAAAAAAGTAAATGAATGTATAGTGGAGAAGGACTTCTTCTATGCCATAGTAATTTATCTCTGCCTTGCAGATTGGAAGGTAAATAAGTTTTCATTTTTATTTATTTTTTTGGCAGAGAAGTTAATTGTAAACTTAAGGAATATGAATCCTTAGTAGCTGAAGTAATTATATATTAGTAAGAGTTACATAATCAGCATATAAATGAAAGTAGAATTATTAAAACTTAATCGAAAGTAGGATTTGTTGGTATGTACCACTAGTTCCACAGGAGGCTGGTCCCCTTCTGTTAGGGGAAAACAAAATAATTGCTATGGATAAACCTAAAGTCCTCCTAAATCTTTGGGGAAATCTAAAAATTGGAGAAATTAATTTTATATTCATTTGTGTTGTATAGATGATGAGGGAAACATTTTATTAGTGAAATTTTGTTTTGCAGTAGTTCATTCTGTCATTTGGCTACTGGTTATAATGTTCTTTCTAAGTAAAGGGTTTTTCACTCTCCAAAGAGTCACACTAAAAGTTTTTGAAGGATTTTCTATGGCTATGTGTCTACGAACCTTTTTTGTAACATGCCATATAGTAAATATGTTATGCTTTTTGGGCAATGATACCTCTGTTACAACTATTCAGCTCTATCCTAGTGTGACAGTATAATATGTAGATAATATGTATATGAATGAATATGGTTGAATTCCAAAAAATTTTACTTATAAAAACAGGCATCAGGTTGTTTGCCAACCTTTGCATTGTGTCTTTTAACTACACATATAATAAGGAAATAGGTAAAATAGCGTTCAAGACATATGACTTGAATAATTCTTTCCTTTGTCATTATTTAATTGAAGTTAGGAGATAAATATTCTTTTTTTTTTTAAAAGCTCATCAAGTATTGATGCCATGGAATTTTTATAGTGTACTTTTGTTTTCTTTCTGATGTTCGCTTATTCATGAATGCTTTTTTAGGAGAGAAAAAGGAGAAAAAACAGCAGTCGGTAGCAGGAGGTGCCGACTCCAAGCCAATTGATGTTTCCCGTCTGGATCTTCGAATTGGTTGCATCATAACTGCCAAAAAACACCCTGATGCAGATTCCTTGTATGTAGAAGAAATAGATGTTGGAGAAGTAGCCCCAAGTACAGTTGTCAGTGGCCTGGTGAATCATGTTCCTCTTGAACAGATGCAAAATAGGATGGTGATTTTACTTTGTAACCTGAAACCTGTGAAGATGAGGGGAGTACTGTCTCAAGCCATGCTGATGTGTGCTAGTTCACCAGAGAAAGTTGAAATACTGGCTCCTCCTGATGGGTCTGTTCCTGGAGACAGAATTACTTTTGATGCTTACCCTGGAGAGCCCGACAAGGAACTGAATCCTAAGAAGATGATTTGGGAGCAGTTCCAGCCAGATCTTTATACTAATGACGAGTGTGTGCCTACATACAAAGGAGCTCCCTTTGAGGTGAAAGGGAAGGGAGTATGTAGGGCTCAGACCATGGCCAACAGTGGAATCAAGTAAAATAAAATGTTTCTTTCATGAAATACAGTGGAGAAAACTTTAATAATAATAAAAAGGACTATATTTGTCACTCGTATGTGAAATATAACTGGCTCATTTTTGTGTTATTTCTCTTCTAGACTTGTCTAATCCTTTACCTGCTCTGTTGTTATCGATTGACTTAGGAAACACTACATTTCTACCTATGGTTTTGATCATTTATAATGGAAAGAAGTTGCTGATATGTTGTGATAATTTATTTTTTAGCAGGGATGTTGATTATCAGGTTTTTTCTTTATCCATTTTATTTATATGTTTAGGTAACTTGAACTGGATTAGTATTTAGTTTCTTATTTGTGGGCACATGATGCACTTGGATTTTTAATCTGTTGTGTCCTCTCCTCTTAAAAAATGACAAAGTTGAAATTTTTGTTAGACTTTTTAACTAGTCATATTGTAATAATACTGAAAATGCTCAACTACTGATTCTAAGAGCCTAACATAAAAGGTAGAACATATTGCATTTGAGCATTTTTGCTTTGTTGCCAAAAAATCCTGACTATTAATACCTAAAGTGACTTTTGTAAAAAGTTGAAATTTCCAACTGTGTCTTGAATTTTTTCTTTCCACTTAGCAAAATAATTCACAATGCATTTGACTAGCTCTAAAAAAAAATAAGTTGTACAGTGTTGTCATTGTGGTTAACAATAAATTGATCATACAAATAAAAAAAAAGAAACAACTGCATGAATATAGATAAGAGTTTTGGAATCTGTAAGTTCAGATCTATAAGGGCATCTATAAGATGAGAGCCTTTCTGGATACACATTGTGACTCAACTGGAGTCCTCTGAATTGGAAACGGGAAGTTAAATTTTACTTTTGTTTGTTGTTATAAACCTAAGCCCTGGATAGAGAAAAATTTTCACCTAGTACCATGAAAAGATGTTTGGGTCAATGGAAAAATGGGATTTTCTTTATAATTATTCTTTTTTACAGTTAAATTTCCTGATTTATATTGTTTTTGTATCGAGCCAATCTATACTGAGCCAAGAGTCATTTAAAATTATCATGACTTTTTTTGGTAACTAAAAGTAATTTTCAGTCCTTGGTAACCTGTGAGGTCTATTTGTCTCTTTACCGTGAAAGCAAGTCTTAAGGTCAAATTCTGTCACACAGACATTTATTACCAAACAGGTGCACGTATAACAACAGTTTATAATCTAGTGAGTAAACTTGAGAAGCAGCAACTCTGCCTTCATTTAAGTGCTTTGACAGCACATTACAAGAAAGTTTTGACAAATGCAACAATGTTTTACTGGTAGCAGGAAAGCAACAGAGAATCCTAGGAATCTATGGATATGCATGAACCATTTGGGAATCTAAATTTAAGGTCCCATTCTGAAGTCTATAATCTAGATTTATTAGATTCTCATTCCTCACTTCATATAAAAGAGGAGATGCCTATAAACATCTAAGGTACAGGATAAAGCCAAATAATGCAAAATTATGCATGCCATCCCATCTCTGTTGAAGTCCTCTAAGTTTCAAACACAGAAAACAACCCAAATGTCCCAAAACAAGAAAACCAGTAAACAAAATGTGATATATTTGCATAACGGAATACCCCAAGAGGGGCAAAAAAAAAAAAAAAAAGGAACTGATATCTGTAACAACATAGATGAATTACAAAACATTATATTGAGCTAAAAGAAGTCATAAGAAATAGCACTTATAGTATGGAATTCCATGGACTTTTTAGGATCGCAGTGTTCTATTCCTTGTTGAGGAGGTTAGTGACAATGATATATAGATCATTTTTGACATTAATAAGCTAAAAAATGTATACACATTTTTAGAAAGGGAAAAAACTGTATTAAAATTGTAATACTCAATATACTACATATACCAAGAAGAAAAGATGAACACAAGTCATATTGAGCACCTCCTGTGATTGCAGAAGTCAAACGTGACTTGAGTATTACAAATTTAATGCATTTTCTTCTTTTCTTAACATGCGTATGCATTTTCTGGTACCCTCTGTATATGCCAAATACATTTGATTATTATGTCTTCTAATCATACAGAGCAATCAAGTGTATTTTTTTATATAATTATAACCTCAGCAAAAAATACAAACAAAATTACACGTATCTACTTTCTAAAATAAAGACTCCAGGTAGCTTAGAGGTTACAGTATCATTAAGGAAGAGTGTGTTCATTTGGTCTCTTGAAAGTGATAATAAAAATTCCCATGCTTTTATAAGCAATTCTAGTGTGCCAGGCACTACACTAGCTGTTAATAACTGCTTTACAAATTCAAATCACTTAGGAGGAGACGGGGAAAGACCGGGAGAGGAACGGAGAGAGCTTCTCTCTCCCCACTTGAAATCTCTCCCTCTACCAGGAGCTTTGGTGTTTTCTGTATTCTTTTCTGTAAATCAATTCTGTCTTACCACGGAGGGGTGGGGTTGGGGGAATAATGTAATGAAGAATAATAAAATACATATATTTAAAAAAATAAAATAAAATAAAAACACAGACAACTACATGAAATTGGGAAAATGATACATATACCAAATGAGCATGTCAGCAAAGAGATAGTAACTACACACACACAAAAAGAATCAAACAGAAACTCTGGAATGGGAGAATTAACTGAACTGAAAAATTAAAATAGACAACTTCAACAGCAGACTTGATTGAGCAGAAGAATCCACAAACTCACAAAACAGGTCATTTGAAATTATGTGGTCACAGAAACAAAAAGCAAGAACAATGAAAAACAGTGCAGAGAGTCTGTGGCATTTTTGGAATGCCACCAAGCACACCAGATAGTATAAAAGGCAAGTCCGACATGTGTAAGGCTTCCGTTGTAGGAATTCACAATTTATCAAACAAAATAATGAAGCCAACATGGTAATGACAAAATTCCGGGAAAGCACGGAAGCTGTCCAGCTTCTTCATCGTCACCATCTGTTCATGTCTATGTATCACACCCTATCCTTAGAAATCAGAGTACCGATCATTTCCCAGACTGTGGTGCAAACCAGCTCCCTAAGAGGCTGCATGTCTCAGCCTTGCCAAAGCTGTCTGTCTAGGGCTGGATGAGGTGAGAATAATTCAATACTGAATTTCAAAGTTCATGAACCAAATTACTACTGTGATAATATATCTAAAATAAGCTCCCTCAACTCTCTGCTGATCGTAATTTCCCCATCCTTCCCGTTTCAGTCCAACTCTCTTCTTTCACAGTCACTCCAGTCTGTATTATTTAACAGTAATTAATTACTCTACCCTTGGAAACCTGTGTGACTTTGATTAAGTCACTTAACTTACTAAGCACTTTCTGAGCGTGAAATAAGATTACCTCTGAAATTGCATTCAGTTCTGAAACTGAGTGAGTCTGTGGTCTTTCAGTGTTCTGGGCAAAGTAGAGGGTAGGGGATGAGTCAATTAGAAATTACTAATGTATTATCATAACATGCATCTGATTAAATCCAAATTCAATCCCACAGATTAAGTGAATTTATATAAAACTGTGAATACTGATGGAAGCTTCATGAGGACTTCCAACTGCTCTTTAATCTAACAGAGGGAGAAAGAGCTCTCTCCGCACCCCTCTACTCATAGGCTATTTGACCCATGTAGACAGAAATACACCCTGTTCCTAGATTTCTAACAGAAGATGCTCCAGATCTCAAAATGACACTATGCTATGCAGGTTCCAAAGCTATATGAAGAAGTATCAGATAACAACACCTTTAGACGTAGGCAATCTCAGGCTCATGACGGTGACCCAAGAGTGCAGGCGAAGACTGGCTCAGGGCCAGCAGCCAGGGGAGATATTCACATCTCTGAATATTGGCAGGGAAAATATGATGCTTCTTGGTATTAGAAGAGGAAAACCCAGCAGAAAATAAGTTATTCTTTGAAGAATTTTATTTTAAAATAGTAGTTAACAACTTCTGATCACTTTTGATATGGATAGCTTCACTTACTATTCATAAAAAATCTAGGGGGTAAGTACTATTCTGATTTCCCTTTTACACATAAGGAAGTTGAGGTTAAGAGGGATTAAGCCAGTTACCCTAAATCATAATGTTTTTCAGAGTGCAGGATGCTTTTGAAAAGAATTCAAGATCTTAAAGATTTTACGATTAAACACAACGGAAAAACATGACTGCAGTTAAAAAATAAATGTTTTTCTACATTTATTATAGCCTTGAAAGTGAGAGAGCAAGTGTTTAGATTTTCCTCAGAAAAACCTTTTTTTGCACATACAATTTCAAAATGTGAAAATCTCTAAAGGGCAAGCACTCACCTCTGGGAAAATCAGTTTGCAAATACTCTCTGCCAAAGTGTGAAGATAGACTCGGCTCCGACTGGTCTTTCTTTGAGGAAGACTTTCTTGCACTTTCTTCTCAGGACTGTCTTGACAGATGGGCAGAGTTGCTTGGCAGCTCCCTGAGCTTCCTGCTGCCTCCTCGGCTGACTCTTCGGGAACCTGACCTGGTGCCAGTAAGGAGAAAGGACACTCCCCTGTGATCTTGAGATCCTTGAGCTTCGTGCAGAACATGGCGTTACTGTGTGTCACGCTGCTGTAGTCTTTTCCCAATGTGCTGTTGTTCAGATGTAGGACCAACAAGCAGAAGCCACCATCAGTTCAAGGACCCTGGGAACTGGGATGTCTCTGGGCATCAAAAAGTCAGAACAGAAAGAGGAATGACTTTATTCACTGATGAAAACAGAATAAGATAGGGGCAAAAAAGCAAAGACCATCGAGTCATATGTTATTTTCAAGTAAAAAAATAATCTGCTGGAAATAGCAATTGGAATATGAGCAGAACGTTTGGTAAAGATCTTTACTGAACAGGGTGTGGACTTCAGTTTATTAGTAAAATACTTGCTTTCATTATTTCAACACTTATCAAATAAAATGTATTTTTTTCAAAATGTCCTTAGTATGAACTACGGATTTCCATTTTATATAACCCATTTGGTCCAGTTTAATTTCACAAGAGTGGAACACCATGCTTTTTTGACAGAAGTCAAATTTCAATCTATGTTTTATTAATGTGAGTGCTATTATATTCTCATTATCCTGTCTTTTCTGAAAAATCAGAATTATACAAACCAATGTTTCTAAAAATCTCTAAAGGAAAATAATATCTAATGTGTATATATATATTATATATAATGTATATATACAATATATATATATTGTATATATAATGTATATATATAAATAATATCTAATGTGTATATATATATGTATATACTTATATATACATAAACTGATACCCAAATATATGTTTTCATATTTGAAGTACTGACTTTTAGATTAAAAAGTTCAATGAAAATGATTATTACAAAAGAAAGTATTGATAGCTACAAATAGAAAAGTAATTTTAAAATATTATCATCAAAATAAATATTAGCAGGGCATGGTGGCTCACACCTGTAATCTTAATGCTCTGGGAGGGCAAGACAGGTGGATTGCTTTGGCTGAGGAGTTCAAGACCAGCCTGAGTAAGAGCAAGACCCCACTCTACTAAAAATAGGAAAAGCATCCCGGCATCTTGGCTGGTGCCTGTAGTCCCAACTGCTTGGGAGGCTCAAGCAGGAGGATCAATTGAGCCCAACAGTTGCAGGTTGCTGTGAGCTATGATGCCACGGCACTCTACCCAGGGTGACAGAGTGAGACTCTGAGTCTCAAAATATATATATATAATTAATAAATAGATAAACATTAAAAATAAATAAGTAATTTTTTTCCAAAGAACTCTTTATCGCTAAGAGTATTCCATGGGAATTTCAGAGTCTCTAAATCTGAATGCCTCTCTTCCCGCTGACATCTTATTCCAGCGTATCTCCCCAGTGCTTTTGTTTTTGATGACGTGGTTGTAAATCCTCACACAATTCACAACCTATTTATCATTAGTTCTTTGCCACTGGAACTGTTTAGGTTTGACTTTAGCTTACCAACAACATTAATGATCTTGATTAACTCAGTCCACCAACTGCTCCCTACCTTTGTGAAATCAAAAAAACATACGAAAGAAGTAAAAATGGATCCACATTTACCAAGCCCCTACTGTGTTTCTGACATGGTGCAGGGAACTCTATAATTAATCCTCATAGCAACCATATGCCACGGGCATTGTTACCCCTAACGGGCCTGAGGTCATTTTCTCTCATTTGGAATGTTAGAATACGACAGAGCTGGAGTTTAAATGTAGGTCCTTATGACTGCAGACTCTACATTTTTACTCTCACCCTAAGCTCATATTAGCAAGTTAGGTCAGTTTGTATGTAATCAGGCTTAGTTTATAAACTAAGATTAGTCTATTTTGAAAATATAGTTTGGGGGGGTTTGTATTAAAATCCAATCAAGAACATAACTCTGTTCATTGGTTGGTGAAATTTGAATCATCCAAGCAGCAGCCTTGTATTTTCATCTTCAGAACTGGAGTTCAATTATTTCTTTTCTTTTCTACGCTTTGCAATGCCCATAGTTTGTTCCCAGTAGGTATAAGCAACAGCCTGTAAATTGCCACAGGTGACTCATCTGAGTTTAGAACAACGGACGATATTTTGAACTTGGACAAATATGGAAGCCACATTCAACATCTGTCACCCCTGGAGGTGTTTTAGGTACAGGACAAGATTATGGATGGTGATAGGCCAGAGTAAGTTGCCAGTACTCCTGTCACCAAAAGTTATAGCCCAAATTTGTGATCATGTGTAACTAAGAGAGCATAAATGCAGATGCTATGTATTCATGAGCAGAAAACACATTCTGCCGAGAGAGAGAACGGGAGCTGTCTGTCTCAACAACCTACTGAAGTGGCCCAAGGATACTGTGCCAATACAGGAAATGGTTACTTGGATTCTGAAAGACCTAAAAATCGAAGGATTTCACCCATGTTCCTTACAGGACTTGATTTAATAAATATCTGTTTCTCAGTCTTTACATCTCAGCATAACTTTAATTATTGCTCACTGATCCAGTTCTGACTTATGGTTTAAATCAGTGATGAATGAACCTTTCTGTAGAGGCTTGCAGCTCTGCAGACTGCGGTTTCTGTTGCACCTGCTCAACTGTCCCACCACAGCATGAGGGCAGACATCCATGATGTACGAGCACATGGGCGAGGATGTGTGCCAAGCTGATTTGCACAGGCTGTGAAAGAAGCCCGAGTAGTGCTGACCCCTGGTTGAAAAGGCCAAGTAAACGTATTGAAGCATTTAATTAAAATGGATTTTTGACCCAAGGGCCAAAATTAGTTCCTCACCTTCTCTACCCTTTCCTCTTGCAAAAATGGCAGCCTAGTTAGGCCTAGTTTTGTACAATTTAAAAATAATCAGGGGAGTTAGTAGATAATATTAACTATTTATAAATTTAATAATATTGATACCATTATTCTATATTAATTTTTAAGAAGTAGAGTTGTACTAATGGAATGCCATTATTTAAGCTATATCAAAATATAACCATAATAACTAGCAGAAGAAAGCACGAGAAATAATGGAAGACAATAAGAAATAGAAAATTACAGGTTGGATGGGATGAAGGCATAGAACTGCTTCCTAAAATAAGTTATTCTGGCACACGTTAGAATTTTAGTATTGGATTTAGAAGTTTGACATAATGTGGCTTGTGATAAATCTTTCCATTAAATTTAATCTCTCTCATTCACACTGGATTTCAAAGATAACATTTTAATTGGCATCTTCCTACTGAATCTGGCTGCAGCGAGATAGAAATTACCACTTAACCTTCCTTGAGATTTTCCTTTCCTGTAGGTACTATAATTCCCTGCACAGTACTATAATTTCCAGAAAACGTGTCAAACTCTGTTTTTTATTAAAGTAAAAACAGCAACGGGAAGCAAGTTGTGCTTACTTTAAGATCAGTAGAGTGTTTAGTCTCATTAAATCACATATGTATAAACAAACTAATTAGCATTCTTCATCTGTTCAACTGATGAAATTACACTATGAAACAGATGCCCACAGTGCTGATACCTTAGAAACCTATGTTTGTCTTGCTTTTGCCTGCCAGGAATACAGAATGTGTGCTTTAGCTAAACTGGTGATGAGTTTTATGGGTAACATTAGCAGTAACTTCAGGAATGGTTTAGTCAGTTGATGAATTCTGTAGATAGCCGGTTGCAGAAATGGTAGGAACATGGCAAGGGGAAAACAAATAAATTAAAATAATAAATTTGATGATAGGCTCTTGGCAAGCAGTGGGATAATACGTTCTCAGAAACGTGAAGAGGTACTTGCCATCCCCAAAGCTGATGATTAGCCAGCCTCCAGCTCAGCCCCTTTTACTAGTGTGAGATTAACTTTGCTGGGTGAGAATAATTACCCAGCTACTGGCCTGGTATTATTAATAACTGGGACATATTATTGTTCAGGGTAAGTAGCTCTCCACCATTTAAACTCTAGAATTTAATTAAGCATGAACACCTTGTTTACTGCATGTAACAAGGTCATCTAGACCTCAGGAAAACACCCTTTCATGACTCCGACACAAAAAGCCCCTTTTACAGCAGGTCTTAAAGAGGACATTCCAAAGGTAGGGAAGGCAAGAAGGGGCAAGCCTCAGAATTGTCTCCATAATCAAAACACATAGTTACATCTGATGTCTAATAACACACGTAGGACCATGACAGGCCCATATCTGTGATTAGTGAAATTACAAGTGTTTTAAGATCAAATTCAAAAGGCTGCATTTTTAAGAGTAGCCAAAAGAAAGAAAGACCCCTATTGGTTCTCAACCTTTCTAATGCCGCAACCCTTTAATAACAGTTCCTGTGGGTTGAGAACCGCTGCCTTAGAAGAAAATTGCCTTAGTAAAGATAAAGTTGGCATGCCTCAGTACAAATTATAACAAGTATTTTTTTAAATGAGAGAAAACAGCTTAGTTTTCAGGAAGACCAAAAGCCAAGAAAGTTTAGAAAATTTTTCTTCCTCAAAAGTTGAAAAATCATTAAATAAAATATCATAAATAAGTCTTTCAAAAGGTGTTTCTGTTCAGTTTGCAGTAGGATACGTTTGAGGAACCTTGTCTGTGATATAATAGTGAAGAAGACAAAATGGCAGGGAAACTGACGAGCATGATCCAAGTCTCGCCAGTACCACGTTAAAAAGGGGAGGCAAGCACATCTTGAACTGCATTTCACTCTTCCTCCTGTGAACTACTATTGTCTCTTTATTGTCATACTTTGTCGGAAAAACAGGCCTTACAGGCAGTGTTCATTCCCTTACAAGGTATCTACTCCTATTTCTACAACTGTCTCGCTTTTGCTTCCAGTATGTCACGGAAACATTCTTGTCAAATGCAATAATGCCTAAAGGTCAAAGCTGAAGCTTCTTTGGGCTTTTACTGGGATTCTC
>CAUYRH010083440.1:0-19579 GCA_963574655.1 Perodicticus potto | reverse complement strand
CTAATACATCTATCTATAGTCAACGTATAGTATTTATGCTGGTTTTAAAAAAAGTTTTTAAAGTGCTTTTAAAGTATCACAGCGGAAAGACGAAAAGTCAGGAATTGTTTTTCTGAGCCACTTTAACCAACTGAAAACTCTGAAAGTCTATTTGAATGAATTTTGAGCTCAATCAACACAAAACACTCCTGATCATAAACTAGGAGAAGCAAGACAACTTAATACCAATGGCCCATCTTTCTTTCTAAAACCCGTCTTGACAGAGCCATTCATTTTTTCCTGAAACAAAGAAACGCATATAGAGTGTTAGAACCTAACAAAGGTTTAGAAATCTAAACAGAAAGCCAAGTAAAGACGTTCTTTACTGTTGAGTTGCAATTTCTTCTGTGGTCGGCTCAGATGCCGACTTTTTCTCTCTTGTTTCATGATCGGCTAAAATTGGTGCTGGTTTTATTGTTTGTGCCAGAACTCAATTTTTTTTTAATTGCTAGAAAAATGAAAATATGACTTTAAGAAACAGACATGGGCCAAAGGATTTTCTGTCCCTTTTTTCAGTGCCAAACAATACCCCAGTGAGGATCACATTTTTGTTCTCTGGTTGGAGGTGAAAATCCCCTATTATCTACATCTGCCTAGTAATAGAAATGTAAAGGTCAAAGTCCTGAGGTTCTAAGTCATTTGCCAGGAGTGGCTTTGCTAATTATTGAGTGGTAAGAAAATTGTTTCTTTCCTCCAGTGGACTGAGTTGTATCTCAGAATGTTTGTTTGTCCTAGGGAGGTGTGTGTGTGTGTGTGTGTGTGTTCACAAATGTAGGCGTTCACATATTTGTGATCCCAGAGTTATATACTTGACCCTGAAAAGAAAGAAGGGGCAGATCCTCAACTTCCACAGGTGGGGGACCTTGAATAAACCTAAGATGCCATTGCTGACTTTGTTCTGTCTTGCTGATGGCCTTTCCTCTATAGCAGTGGTTCTCAACCTTCCTAATGCTGTGGCCCTTTAATACAGTTCCTGTGGGTTGTGACCCACAGATTGAAAACCAATGTATAGTGTGAGTATGGGCCGAGTACTTCAGAATTAGAGAAAAATAGCTGGGGACCTTTATCTCAAATTATAAGGGAAGGGAAATCAGCCCTAGAAACCAATTCCTAAAGGTAGTGAATGAGATTTCCCAAGATTTCTACATAAATAAACGACCCTGCTGAATGTGGAGATTTGAACTGCGAAGGTTTGAAGAAGATGCTGCCACAGAGAGCTCTGATTCAGGCTTTTGTTATGCCCTGGAGTCTCTCAAAGACCATACTGCCAGAAAAGTCAAATTGAAAGAGGAGTCCTTTTATTGAAGAGCCGGCTGGCGACTGCCTCAGTGTCTCAGCATGGGGTTCCTGAGAACAGCCCTGTGTGCTTAAGGGGTCAGATTTTTAAAGCGTGGTCTGCATCCTGGTTGGCATGCGGGCTGCCCAGGTGCATCTGTGTAGGTTAGCAAGCATTGTACAGAAGCAGTTAGTTAGTCATACATCTTTGTTGCAGTACTTTCCTATCTGGTATTTCTTAAAGGTCAGTCTGGGGACAGTTAGTACCTCCTAGTCTGTTTCTCAGGGAGTTAGTCAAGCAAGAAGTCAGTGAGTACTTTCCCATCTATCTTGAAAGTGAACCAGACTTACTCCATTTTGTTGAGGGCTTGTGGCCCAGAAATTTGCCAGAGGTTGACTGGTGTTTTTCCACCTTAGGTTAGGCCTAATACTTTGACCAAGGTGAGGAAATGGGTTAGCTCCATTAATTGTGAGATGTTTTTCCCCTTGATTGTTGGTGAGGAGGAGTCATATTTTTCATACAGTTCTACATTCTTTCCTCCACATCTTTTAATTCCTTAATTTCCCTTACTCATTCTACTCATTCTATTAGTTTCCTAAAGCTATCTTAACAAAGTACCAAAAGCCAGGTGGCTTCAAAAAACAGAAATTTATTTTCTCACAGCTCTGGAGGCTAGAAATCCACAATTAAGGTGTAGCCAGTGCCATGCTCCTTCCGTAGGCTCTAAGGGACAATCCTTCCTGTCTTTCCCTAACTTCCAGTTGCTGGCAATCCTTGGGGAACCTTGGTTTACAGCTGAATCACACCAGTCTCTGTCTCTGTCACTGCACAGATTCTCCTCTGTGTGTCTCCTGTCTCCAGTGTCCCTTCCTCTTATGAGAACACCAATGATTGAATTCAGGGAATCAGCCTAACCCAGTGTGACCTCATCATAACCAATCACATCTGCAAAGACCCCATTTCCAAATAAGGCCACCCTCTGAGGTTCTGGATGTACATGAATTTTGGGAGGACATTATTCAAACTGCTGCACTCATCAATAACATTTTCAACTGAATGTGGTGGGATTATGGAGGGAAGAGAAAGAGAGCGATCAAGAGGGGCAGCGAGAGCTGCTCTGCCCTCCCAGAACCACATCGCACTGGGTGTCAGGATGGACAATTATCCATGAGGGCTCTAGGCTGGGTGTCACACAGGATTGTTGTCCATGAGGCTTCTAGGCCAGGTGTCACACGAGATACTTGTCCACGAGGGCTCTAGGCCAGGTGTCACACCAGATACTTGTCCATGAGGGCTCTAGGCCAGGTGTCACACGAGATAGTTGTCCATGAGGGCTCTAAGCCAAGTGTCAGATGGGGAACTTGTCTAGGAGGCCTCTAGGCCGGGTGCCAGACAGGATAGTTGCCCAGCAGAGCTCTGGGCCACAAACACAAGTGAAGGGGCCTCGGAGGAAAGGAGAGTGACAGGAAGCTGTGGTCAAGATGGCTCAGAGAGGATTTGTGATAAACTTTTCTCCCTTTTTCATAAAGTGAAGGCCTTATCCAGAGCTTAAAAAGTTGCTAGAAAGGAAGTTGTGCTCCAGTCTTAGTTCTTCATGATCGGTGTAATTCTCTGAAGCATAACAAGCAGTGAAGCATTTCCAATCTTTCAGAGTAGCTGAATGTGGAAGCTCTTTGTGTGTGGTGTGAGTTGGGAGGCTGATGAGTAGAGATAGTTGAGAAGGTGATTCTCCTTCTCAGGAAAAATGTTTGGCTATAAATACTTAACAAGACAAGGATATCGATCAGGAAATAATCATTTGCTGGCCACAGGCAGTTTTTTCATTGGGTAATTAAGATGGTGTCACTTGATAAGTATTCCAGGGAGAATCACTCTTCCAGCTCAGTGTCATTAACCTGGCGTCATGGCAACAGGCTGGCCCTGCATTCTCCCTCCGGAGCTTTCTTTTATTAATGTGTCTCCTGCTTACAAGTTACAGCTTGCTCCTTCTGTGTGTTGCCCCAAACACAAGTGACGAGGTAGGAAAAAAGAGAGGTAGATTTTATTATTTAGAACAAGCCTTCGAGAAAAGCAAAAACAAATAAACCATCCAGTGGCTAGCTATAGTGAAAGGCCATTTTCTTCTTCCATACAGGTCTGTATCTCCTTGATGTTCTTGGACCAGGAGATCAGCATCACCCAGGAGCTTGTTGGAAGTGCAGACTCTCCAACGCCACCCTGGAATCAGAAGCCGACCTTTCGTAGCAGGCCTAGGTGACACACAGTCACAGTAAGGTCGAAGAAGCACCACCGAACGTAGACTCACCTGTAAATAGCAACGCCAACACAGGGGCTCTCTTCTGAAGCACCCCTTTTTTCGTTAGCCTTGGTGGCTTGTGGAATTTTAGTAAAATGTGGTAAGAGACATTGTTTATCCGGCAAGGGGAAGGATTGACAATTTCGCTCACCCGGTCACCCTGAGATTCCTGTCTGTGAATCAGAAGCCATGTTCCTACAGCACCAAAGGAGGCTATTGTTCTAGAAATCCCACCTCAAAAATTTGCTAAACAAAAGCAAGTTTTGTCTGTTCTAGCTGGGTCTCAGGAGAATGCAGATGTCTTTTATCCATCACAACAATTAACTTCTTGTCTACATCTTGACCTGAGGATCATGAAAATGTTTTGATGTCCTAGAACACGGAGTCTGAGGAATATGCCTTCATTCCTAGCAGAAGTATGTGTAGGGGTGAGGAGAAACTTGCCCCTTTCCCCCAAAAGTTTGCTGAATGATCAACTCACCATTAAGGGAGATTAGTAAAAGAAAAGATTTATTTACTGTGCACATGGGGAGTAGTCACAGAGTGATTACCCAATTTCCTGATGGCATTCAGATATCTGTATACATGTCTTTAGGAGGGAAGGGGGAAATTGAGGACTGCAGGGCAATAAATGATTGCTTAGTGAGGATGAATAGATGGAGAAAATAGATTGACTAAAATTAACACAAGAGACAGGTATTATATTTTAAATGATTTGGGCCAGGTCTGCTTGCATTCTTGATTTTCATTCCTGCAATATATTGAGATAACAAGAAAGGGAAGAAAAGGCAATTCTTTTCATGTCTAGTTTTATGCAGATAGAAGGAAAGCCCCTTCCAGTGTTTCTTGACCTTGAATGGCTTGCAGTTCAAAATATTCTTTATATCAGGAAATCATATTTGGAGATAAAACTTCTTGAGTTTCTTTATTTGAAATAGAATAAGCCAGGTTTCTACAATTGTGATAAAATGAAAATTAAGGAAATATTTCCATTAAAAAGGAAGTAATAGGGACAGCGCCTGTGCCTCAAAGGAGCAGGGCACTGGCCCCATATATCGGAGGTGGCGGATTCAAACCCAGCCCCAGCCAAAAACTGCAAAAAAAAGGAAATAATAACCAGGCATGGTGGCTCACACTTGTAATCCTAGCACTCTGGGAGGCTAAAGCTGGTGGATTGCTTGAGCTCAGGAGTTCAAGACTAGCCTGACCTAAAGTGGGACCCTGTCTCTACTAAAAATAGAAAAACGGAGGCAAGACAAGGCTTGAATCCAAGTGCTTGAGGTAGCTACGAGCTATGATGACACAGTACTGTACTCAGGGTGCCAAACTCAAACTGAGACTCTGTCTCAAAAAAAAAGAAAGTAATAAAGCAAACCCATTGAATTATCTGGATACTTTTTCCCCAAATACTTGAGGGAAAGGAGAATGGGTTAGGATGGGTTGTAATGGAAGGGGAGAGGAGGGATTGTAAAACAGATAATTTATAAGAGTGATTTATAATTAGGTATAAGATGAATCATTCTTATAATGAATTAACCTTGACAAACATAAGTGAATTGTTTTCTTTTCTTTTTTTTTTTTTTTTGCAGTTTTTGGCTGGGGCTGGGTTTGAACCCACCACCTCTGGCACCGGCGCCCTACTCCTTTGAGCCATAGGTGCCGCTCTGAATTGTTTTCTTTTTGGATAACTTAGCTGTATGATTTTAGGCAAGTGTCTTAACCTCTTTCTTTCTCTGTTTCTTCATTTACAAAATTGAAACCACCCTTACAAATTGATGAAGGGGTGCAAGATGAGAACTAGAGCAATGGTCCCATAACTCTGTGAAGGAGCAGGGTTAGCTAAAATAATGGTAATGATCAGTCACTGCCCCTCATTTACCTGATAGTAATGAGGCACTGTGTTCTTCCAGCTGGTGGCTGGAAAGATTCCTTACTTTTTCCACATGACTGCTAGTTGTAAAGATTCTTAACTTTTCTCCCTGAATAACATCACCTTTGGAAGCCCAAAGGCAGCTTCTAAGAGATACCTTCCAGGCCCTGCATCCCAGTGGACTGTCTGATACCCAGACCAGTGCCCATATCAAGACCCATTTGACTGGAATCATGACCCCAGGAGCTGAAGCAAAACAAGAAGCTGATTTCCAGACCCCTACAATTTTGCCCCAAACTTAGCCAATTAGCAAACCTAATTACCTCATCCCTTGCCTGTCAAACTATCCTTAAAAACTATCCTATCTCTCCAATTTTCAGAGAGGTGGTTTTGAGAAATTTCTCCCATCTCCCTACTTAGCACTGTGTGGTTAAATCCCACTTAAACCCCACTGTCTCTGGGTATTGGCTGTCTCTTGGGCTGGGCAACAAAATGAGGAAAATGGCATTACCTACCATTTTGGATTGCTGTAAGATTAAATTAGATAATATATGTATAGTATATGTAAACTGTTTCACAGCACTCAGTATATAATAAACACTAAACAAATGTTCGTATTATTACATAGGGATTATTAATTTAGTTTAATTCAATTAAAAGAATGTGCTAGTGCAAAAACTTGAATATCAAATCTACATACATAAGTGAAATGAGGAATTGAGGTACTTTATAAGATTATAAACAGTAAAAAACAAAACAAAATGCGAGGGAAAGTAGCAGCGATAGATCAAGCCTGGGAGGCATTACCTAGAATTATTAATTTTGTTCACTGACATTTATTCAATTGATAAAAGCGATCAGTTCTGTACCCTCAAGGAAACCCCAACAATACAAAAAAAGTTCTTCACAGCATGTTAATGTCACTTTTTCACACAGTAATTTTCAAGGGAACTATTTTATTTTATTTCAGATTAATATGAGGGTACAGACGATTAGGTTACATTGTTTGCACTTGTTAGGTAGAGCCCAAGTAGTTGTAGCTGTGCCCTTCACCCAGGAGGTGTGGCATATACCCTTACATTGTACCTGTTAGGTAAATGCACACCAATTCCCTTCTCTCCTCCCCTCCCCCCCACTGTGTCCTCTCCCTCCTCCCTCTTTTCCCCACCTCCCCACTTGAGTTTAATTGTGTTTTTCTCTTGGGTAGGGGTGTATTTGTTCATCTACTGGTTTCATATTAGTATTGAGGATGCTGGATACTTGCTTTTCCATTCTTGTGATACTCTACTAAGTAGAATGCTCTCCAACTCCATCCAGGTAAACACAAAAGATATGAAGTCTCCATCTTTTCTTACAGTGGAATAGTATTCCATGGTATCCTTATACCACAGTTTATTAATCCATTCATGTGTTGATGGGCACCTGGGTTGAATCAACATCTTGGCAATTGTGAATTGAGCTGCAATGAACATTCTAATGCATACGTCCTTATGGTAAGATGTTTTTTTTTTTTCTTCTGGGTAGATCCTAGTAATGGGATTATGGGATCAAATGGATGGTCTACTTTTAGCTCTTTGAGGATTCTCCATACTTCTTTCCAAAGAGGTGGTATTAGTTTGCAATCCAATCAACAGGGCAAAAGTGTTCCATTTTCTCCACACCCTCACCAGCATCTGCAGCTTTGGGACTTTGTGATGTGGGCTATTTTCACTGGGGTTAGATGATATCTCAAGGTGGTTTTGATTTACATTTCACTGATAAAGAGCAACAATGAACACTTTTTCAAATGTTTGCTAGCCATTTATCTGTCTTCTTCAGAGAAGGTTCTGTTCATATTTCTTGCCCAGTGATCAATGGGATTATTTGCTCTTTTTTTGATGATTAATTTGAGTTCCCTGTAGATTCTAGTTATCAACCCTTTGTCAGATTCATAACATGCAAATATCTTTTCTCATTTTGAAAGTTGTCTGTTTCCCTTTATTGTTGTGTCCTTAGCTGTGCAGAAGTTTATTTAGCTTAATTAAGTTCCATTCATTTACTTTTATTGTTGTTGCAATTGCCAATAGAGTCTTCTCCATAAAATCTTTCTCCAGGCTGATACCATCAAGAGTTTTTCCCAAACTTTCTTTTAAGATTTTTTATCATGAAATGATAAAAATCTTTTATTAGATTCAAATCTTTTATTCACCATGAGTTAATTGTTGTGCATGTTGAGAGAGGTGGGTCCAGTTTCAGTCTTTTACATGTGGTTATCTAGCTCTCCCAGTACCATTTGTTGAAAGGGATTCCTTTCCCCAGTGTATGCTTTTGTTTGGTTTATTGAAGATCATACAGTGATACAAGGCTAGTTTCATCTCTAGGTTTTCTATTCTGCAGGGAAACTATTTAAAAAATCTGCAAAGTGTCTGAGAAAATTCATTTTCATAGTGAGGAGAAACAAAAATATTGATACCATAGATCAGTGAACTGCTCAAATGTACGTTGGTGCATCTCATTCTATCCTCCCGTCTTCTAACTTTTCAGAATTGAATTTTTCATTAACTATGTCCAATATTGTTGAAGCCATGTATTCACCTTTATGCTTTAATGACTCCTTTATTCATTTTTTTAAAAATTGACCTTTTGAATTGTCTCTCCCAATAACACTCTGCTCTTGTCTCATTACAGATGTTTCCGTGATGCTGAGCAAAGCACCACCATAGTCCCCTGACCATTCTAAGCACATCTTATCAAGGACCTAAGGGGATACATCGTTCATTCATGCATAAGGGAGGGCTTTCCAGTTAAAGCCTTTGCTTTGAAAGAGACTTCCAGTAGGCTTCGTTGAGAAGAGATGACAAGCCTTTCACTTGGGATTTGACAGTAGCCAGAAAATCTTTGTTAATCATAAACGTTAAGTGTCATTTCAACAATGTTCACAGCATCTTCACCAGAACTAGTTTCTATCTCAAGAAACCATTTTCTTTGGTCATTCATAAGAAGCAACTCCTCATCCATTCAAGATTTATCATGAGATTGCAGTGTTTCAGTCACAACTTCAGGCTCTGCTCCTAATTCTAGTTCTTTTGCTCTTTCCACCACATCCACAATTACTTCCTTCACTGAAGTCTTGAAGCCCTCCAAACCATCCATAAAGGTTGTAGTTAATGTCTTCCAAATTCCTGCTAATGTTGATATATATGTGTGTATTTTTTTTTGCAGTTTTTGGCCGGGGCTGGGTTTGAACCTCCCACCTCCGGCATATGGGGCCAGCGTCCTACTCCTTTGAGCCACAGGCACCAGCCTAATGTTGATATTTTGACCTCTTCCATGAATTACAAATGTTCTTAACGGCACCCATAATAGTAAATCCTTTCCAGAATATTTTCAATTGGCTTTGCCCGAGCCCATCAGGAGAATTGCTATCTATGGCAGCTCCAGCCTTACTAAACATATTTTTTAATAGCACTGGGTACTTTCATTACAGAGCTTAATAATTAACAAACATGGCTCCTATTCTCATGGCACTTTTATGAGAGGATTTAATACAAGAAAAAGACTGTGACTCTTCTGTAGAAAATTTTCTGTGGTTGCAGCTATGAAAAGACAAAATTTACTACAGCTGTCTGGGTGTTACTGCTATATTCTCTGCTCATTCATGTGTTCCAGAATAAGAAACTTGATACTGTGTGCTTAGAAAGTCTTTCATCTGAAGATTTCAGAGCC
The DNA here is from genome assembly GCA_963574655.1 of Perodicticus potto. NCBI lineage: Eukaryota > Metazoa > Chordata > Mammalia > Primates > Lorisidae > Perodicticus > Perodicticus potto. The sequence continues at coordinate 10,393 of CAUYRH010083440.1, read as the reverse complement.
CTCAAGAAAGCTCCATGTGCGGTAACCAGCACCATTAATCCCATCCAGAGGTTCTCCTCATGTGACTGTGCCCTTGTTGTAACTGAGGCCACCCATAAAAATACGGACCCCCACTTTGGGTACAAATCAGAGGTGATCTTCTTTATTCCTGCGCAGGGGGGCCACTGCAAAAAGACAGACGGCCCAAATCAGGTGTCATTTAGTACATCTGTACAGTCGGACTGCTGCCCAAAGGGCTAACGGCCCCTAAGAGAAATGCAGGCAGCCTTTTATACCCTTTTTGTGCTGATGTGGCAAAGCAATCATGTACAGAAGCAAAACACTGCGGGTTACAAGGCGGAGTCACGGTCAGGTAGTTGGCTCAGGGGGGTAACTCAGTAACCATGGGGACAACTTGGAAAGCCCAGTACCTGGGAAACTCAGTTTCCTGGGAATCTCTGCTTGAGTGAGCTTTTACCATGGTTTAGCTGGCTAGGGAGGTTGAGGTAAGTTTCTCATCATTGTGTTTAGACATTGCTAGGGAGTCAGGGAACTCAGAGAACTTCCTTGTCAGAAACCTGTTCTCAGAATTAAACCAAAAAGGGGGGTTTGAGACGGATGGGGACTCAGGCTGAAACAGTTAGGGGCCTTTAGGGGTCTTCTTGCCGGGTCAGTTACTACACCCTCACTGTCGCCAGCTTCATAGAGGTCCTTATTCTCTTGTGTTGCACGCAGGTAACCAACGAAGCAAAAGGGCTGCCAAGCCAAAAGCCGTTACAGGCAGATGGACTTAAGGTCCGAGTGCGCACCCCTCCGAGCCCTGGGTTTGTAAAGGCTTTCTCCTTAGGTGGTTCCTTTTTAAATGCTGGAGGCTCGGGTGGTGAAGACATTTTGGCCACGGAGCGCTTATTACCTTCCCGCCTCGGAGAGGCTGCAGACGGCGGGGTGACGGCCAAGGGCGGCTCGCGCTGGAAGCCGCGGAGGAGCAGCGCCCGGGGACCCGGGCAGGGCGCCCGTCCGCACAGGCCGCCACCACGCTCCCCAGCTCCGCTCGTCTAGAGAGCCGGGACACCGAGACACTAGGGGGCGGCCGAGGGCTCTGGGTGGCGTGTCCAGGACAGGACCGGCGGGCCAGGAAGTGGGCTCCGCGGGCGGGAAGGGCGTGCGCAGGGCGGGGAAGGCTTGGACCGCCCCGCACCCCGCTGCGGATGACCTTCCTTGGGGCCACTCCACTCCACGCCCCTGGGGCTCTGCCTAGTCCTACTAAATGTATTTCTTTTCTTATCTTTCTTTTTTTGAGACAGTGCCTCAAGCTGTCGCCCTGGATAGACTGCGGTGGCATCACAGTTCACAGCAACCTCCAACTCCTGGGCTCCGCCTCCCAAGTAGCTGGGACGACAGCCACCCGCAGCCGTCATTGTTGTTTGGCGGTCCGGGCTGGATTCGAACCCGCCAGCTCAGGTGTACATGGCTGGCGCCTTAGCCACTTGAGCCACGGGCGCCAAGCCAAAGTATTTTTTTTTTGCAGTTTTTGGCCAGGGCTGGGCTTGAACCCGCCACCTCTGGTATATGGGGCTGGTGCCTTATTCCTTTGAGCCACAGGCACAACCCCCTAAATGTATTTCTTAAATAGTAGAATTAGAAAGTCAAAATTACTCCCTTATCCGTGGGCTGCAGATCAAGTGTCAGTGTCAGCAGGCATGAAAACATTAATCTCCTGTCCATCTCCGTCAGAGTGCTCCACCACCTGCCTTGTCAATGTGCAGTAATATTTTGAAAGGAATTTTTTTCTGAGCAGTTCATAACTATGCATTTAAAATACTCAATAAACCATATTGTAATCAGATGTCCTGTCATACAGGTTTTGCTGTTCCATTTATAAAGCACAGACTGAGTAGACTCAGCATAATTATTAAAGGCCCTGGGATTTTGGGTAAATGAGTATTGGCTTCAAAAGTCACCAACTGCATTAGCAAGAGCTCTGAAGCCAAGCATTTAACTTCTCCTCCATAATTAGGAAAGTCCTACATGGGCATTTTCTTCCAGTAGAAGGCTGTTTTGTCTACATTAAAAATCTATTGTTTTATGTAGCCATTTTTACCATGATCTTAGATCTTCTGGATAACTTCTGCAGCTTCTCCATCAGCACTTGCTACTTAACCTTAAACTTTTTGGTTAGAGAGATGGCTCAGGAACCAACCCCTGCTAACTTCAGACTTTTCTTCTGCAGCTTCCTCACCTCTCTCAATCTTTACAGAATTGAAGAGCGTCAGGACTTTGCTCTGTTGTGGCTGGTTTGATCTGCTAGCCAGACCACTCAAACTTTCTCCTTACCAGCAATAAAGTTATTTTGCTTTCTTATCATTGTTATGTTCACTGGAGTAGCACTTTTAATTTCCTGCAAGAACTTTTCCTTTGTGTTCATAATTTGGCTAACAGTTTGGGACAAGAGACCAAGTATTTGGCCTATCTTAGCTTTACCCACTATGCTTAATCGTTTCTAGGTTTTGATTTCAAATGAGACTCTGAGACTCCATTGTAGGGTTATTAATTGGCCTAATTTCAATGTCGTTTTGTCTTAAGGAGTAAGGAGGACAGATGAGAGAGAGAGATGGGAGAACGTGTGATTGGTAGAACAGATAGAACACTCACATTTATAGATTAAGTCTGCTGACTTATACAGGTACAGTTTGTGACGCTCCCAAACAATAACAATAATAACTTCAAAGATCACTGATCACAGATTACCACAACAGATGTGACAATAATTAAAAAGTTTGTAATATTGCAAGATTTGCCGAAATGTGACATAGAGAGATGAAGTGAGCACATGCTGTTGGAAAAATGGTACCAACAGACTTTTCCAACTCAGGGTTGCCACAAGTCCTCAATTTGTAAAAAAAAAAAAAAAAAAAAAAAAATCCAGTATCTTGGAGTACAGTAGAGTGAAGCATAATAAAATTACGTATGCCTGTATTGAATATTTTATTAGAATTTTTAGAATAAAACATTCTTTATTGAATACTTTTCCAAAGTGATGGCTTGGGGGGTTGGGGACCACAGTCTTATACTATTCATTTAACTCATTATACTCTCATCTATTCAAAACTTACCTGCCAATTTTATGTCATGTCATAATAATTAGCAATTTCTTATATGGCCAAGTTAATCACTTGTTATCTAGTTACTTCTGTATGGTTTGAATGTTTAAAACAAGGAAGAACTAATTAATTACACGCTTAATTAAATATACATTTCAAAGAACAAAAGAAAAGGGTTGTAAGCGTTAGAATTTCAGTGAAGGGCACTATTTTCAATTAAGTGGACCTTTTGCCATCCCTCAAGTCACACATGTGGGTAGTGGCTTGGTTACATCTGAACCATTAATAACATGGGACACATTTTCTTGTACTTTAGAAACCTGGGAAGGGGTGCCCATTTTCTTACCAGGAATCTTCAGTATCTGATAATCCTTCTAGGTACCAAGAGTGTGGTCACGTGAGGCTCATCCAATTTATTTCTGAGTTAAGTTACCATGAAGTTTTTCCCCTAAAGCAAAAAACATTTCTTGTTTTCATTTTTTTAGCTGCCAAGGGATGGAACATGAGGAAGAGGAAACTCAGAGTTCAATTTAGAGACTTGATTTCTACTATGTTTTCAAACCCTCTTGTTGTGTGAATGATGCGTGAAGCGGTGTCACAGAGGCTAAACTTGCTTTTGAAATGTCGGAGAATAAGGGAGGCCACAACTCTCTTAAGCAAGTAGCAAAAAATCTTTATTTTACCACAACTTATATAGGCAGTACTGCATGTACACATCATTAATCGATAATCTAATAACTCAACCCCCAAGACCCAGACCCTAACCACCTGACATCAGCATGTCTACTGCTCAGCCCATAACAACACTTCTAATCTTATCTGAAGTTGTTCTTATGTTAAGTAATTAAAAGTAACATACCACAAAAACCAGAGCTCTGGAAGCTAAAAGGGATACAATGCAGAACTCTGGGGGATCAAACAGATACAATGCTTGACCTTTAACAGACCATCTGGAGGCAGTCATCCATCTTTAGGGAGTAGTCAGGAAATTCCTGAGGTATACAAAACCTGCCTGCAGGCTCTGCCTCCTACATGACCAGGCCTTTAGTCACCGCGGAGTTCTATCCAGGCTTTTTCCTTTCTAGCCCACAAAGACTTCAAACTTACACTCACAAAATTAATCTGTATAAAGGCTTTTCACCTACACCCTTTAATCAAGTTTTCTTTCTCTCACCCATATTTCCTCTCTCATATCTCTGTTTCTTTTCTCTTTGTGTGGTTTAACACATGAAGAAAAAACTTTTAAATGCCAAGAAAAAGAATGGATGGTAATCATTATAAATGACCCGTTAGAACTGAAGCCATTCGACTTGCTTAGATGAACATACAAAGGTGTTTCTCTTTTCTGTAATACTTCACTGTGCAGAAAAGAGTGTATTCAAATATCATCATTTCATATGATGACCCTACAATACAAGTTCCTTTCCACAACTCTCTGTTGATTGTTGTGGAGCCCATAAACCACTTGCCTACAAGTGAATCTTGCCCATGAAACCTTTATTTTTCTTTCATGAAGATTCTAATTTGCAGGCAAACTCTGGAAAATATTGTTTCCCTATTAAAATAACAAGAAAGGGAAGTTTGAAGTTGGAGAGACCTGGAAAAATCTTAGCCACAGAAATCCATCCTGAGTCAAATGTACTTCTTTCCTGAGGAAAACTATACAGCAGATGAAAAAGACCTCATCTTGTAAAAAGCAAAATTAAGTAGTTAAATATAGAAGCAGAATGATTAAATTTTCAGCCAAATTAACTAATGAATCATTTTATGATAACTATTATAGTACTGAGAGAGGGTAATTCTGTTAGGGAAGAATTCTGGTGTAAAACTGACTTTTAGCCATCATTTAGTCCAAGAGCAAAGGTTCTTGTCCTAAAATCCTTAGATGGATTTTAGAGATCTGTGAACACTCAGGTATTTGGAGGATATTTTTCTGTATACGAACATTTTTTTCTGGATGATGATTTGTGGGTTTGAATCCAGCCCTGGCCTGCCAGGCAACGAAGACAACTACAACCAAAAAAAAAGAAGAAATAGGTAGGCTGATTGTATGAAGTATGGTAACACTCAATATTATGTATATTTATATCATACAAATAAAACCAAAATAAAAGTTTGATTCTCATTCACATCAAGTATAATGTGGATATTCTTGGTCAATAGGCAGCCTTCCATGTGGTCCCTCAGGGATCCAGACTCCTGAATCCTATGGCTCAGTCTCCTATATGGTCTTGGAGTACTGTTAGATCCTTTGAGTCTAGCCAGTAAATAAGGGAAGAGAGAGAAGGTGTGGAGGACATCACTTCTTTCCATATTCTTTCAGTCAGAACTCAGTCACATAGCCAAATCTAACTGTAAAGGAGGTTGAAAAAAATGTAGCCCAGCTATATGCTCAGGAGATAGAAGAAGTGAATTTTGGTAAACATGCAGCATTTCTACCCTACCCACTTAATACCAGGAAGACATGTTGCTTTAGATGCTGGGATAAAGTCCAATATCACAGGCAGACCAGGCTCGAAGACAGTGGCAGAAGGGACAGACTTAGAAGAGGTAGAAAATTGTCCAGAAAATGGATGCTTACAGCAACATAAAATCTTTGAGAAAAAAAGCTCAGAACTTCAGGTATGGAGGCAGGAAAAACTTGGGAAATCAGTTATTAGTAAGTAATAAGTAGAACCCTAGGCTCGACACCCATGCTCAGTGGTTAGGGCACTGGCCACATGCACCAGGTCTGGTGGGTTCCAACCCAGCCCGGGCCTGCTAAAAACAACAATGACAACAACAAAATAGCTGGGTAGGGTGGCACCTGTGGCTCAGTGAGTAGGGTGCCGCCCCCTTATACCAAGGGTGGCGGGTTCAAACCCGACCCTGGCCAAACTGCAACAAAAAAATAGCCGGGGCGTTGTGGCGGGAGCCTGTGGTCCCAGCTACTTGGGAGGCTGAGGCAAGAGAATCGCCTATGCCCATGGGTTGGAGGTTGCTGTGAGCTGTGTGACACCACGGCACTCTACCGAGGGTGACAAAGTGAGACTCTGTCTCTACAAAAAAAAAATAAAAAATAAAAAATAAAAATAGCTGGGTATTGGCTCGATGCCCGTAGCTCAGTGAGTAGGGTGCTGGCCACATACACCAAGACTGGCAGGTTCGAGCCCTGCCTGGGCCTGCTAAACAACGACAACTGCAACCAAAAATTAGTTGGGCATTGTGGCAGGAGCCTGTAGTCCCACCTACTTGGGAGGCTGAAGCAAGAGAATTGCTTGAGCCCAAGAGTTTGAGATTGCTTTGAGCTATGACACCACAGCACTCTACCGAGTGGGTAACAGTGAGACTCTGTCTCAAAAAAAAAAAAAAAAAAAGTAATAGAACGCTAGTCTTCCAAGTAGTACTTAGGAAGAATTGGAGGCAGGAGTTGGGGGTAAGAGTAGGGTCAGGCAAGAGCTAGGATGGAATAATCAAGGTCTGGGAAACAGTATAGAGACAGAGGATAGGACAAAAGGGCAGAGGGCCTAGACTTGTTCACAACCAGCACATCAGATAAAAGTACTTCCAATTTCTCTTGCCCAAGGTCAGCTTTGGTTCTCAAGCAGCATGGAGCTGACAATCAGGGCTGAGCTGTGAGGAGCGTCCCAGAGAAGTCCCAGAGATGTGATCTAACCTCAAACATTACGCACCTCAGTCACAGACTCACAACCCCAACTGACCCCAGCTTCCTCACAAATATCCTGGGGTGAAACAGTATAATCAAATCACCACAACCCTTCAGAGTACAAAGCAGGTGCCCCACTAAGAATACAAGGGGTTGGGGTGACATATTTGCTTAGGAAAAAACAATAATGAAAACAACAGTCAACAAGTGCAAGACACTGTTCTTAAACTTTAAATACATTTAACCATTCAATATGGACAAAAATCTCATGAAGAATGTACCTTTACCATTTTGAAAAGGTATATAAAATACCCCAATTTTACCAATTTTACAGATTAAAACCTGAGCAATGGAGACGTGTAAGTGACTTGCTTGAGTCACTGGTAGAGCTGGGATTAAAAGAGATTTGGTTCCAGAGTCAATGATCTTAACCACTTTTCTATCTTCTTAGGAAGTCAAATTCGCCCAATGTCCCATATAAACTTTTACTCACACAGTGGAAGATACACCCTGTATCTCTCCCCCAGAGATTATATCTACCATTTTGTTTCCAGAAAGGGTCACTACTTTTGTAGTGAAAATTAAGTTATAAGCCTCTAAGAATAAGACACAGATAGTTCATTGGAGTGACCATCCTCTCAAAGAATATAAACTACTGTGCACTAATGAGTTTTGAAGTAAAATATGTCACAAATGAACACAGAATGTTAGAGACACAGGAACCTTAGGGACCATAGTCACATCTATCTTAGTGTAGAGAGGTTAATTAGCTTGCAAAGTGGCCCTTAGGAATAAAAGCAGATGGTTCTTATGTCCAAGGGAACATGCAACTGAAAATTGTGTTTTACTCAGCATAAGGGAGTCATGAGGGTTAAGAGCCAGAAACTTTTGATAGTGATGTATAACTGCCTTAGTTCTTAGACCGTTAGAAAGACTGTGAAAAAAGACAAAAGGGTTCCCAATAAAACTTCACAGGCTTTATTTTCTATGAAACGAGGAATTCAATATCTTATACAACTATTCAAGAATTATATAGTCACCCATCCATCCAGCCGTTCATCTATTCAGGCATTTATTCATTTGTTTGCTAAAGTAGTCACTCATTCCAAATATTTGCTAAGCCAAAACTTGTGCCAAATCCTAGGTACTTCTGTCACTTTCAATCAGCATTTTTCCTTCTGCCTGGTTTTCATATTTTTAACAAGTCTAGTGCATAGGGAGCCTAGTATATTCCAATGAACTTTCTATCAAATATGTCTCAGGATCCATAATCAGGCCGTTACATATGGCATGGTTTAAAGCTTCCATCTGTTAATTCAAAATAAAGAATCCACTTAGGAGTATTTACTTTTGTTGCTCAGAGCCTCATTTTTTTGCTCCAACATGCCTTTTAGATACCACACGCTTATTCTCAAGCCAAAGGTGAGCAAGACTCAGTCAACAGTAAACTGCCTTCATCATTGCAGGACTCAGATTGCTACACATTGTACCTAAAACAGTTTCAAGGTCTTTGCTGTTCTTGTTGAAAAGCACATCCACTGTGACAAAGACATGTATTCTGAGTTTTCTCAGAAGATAGTGGAAAATGGATCTCTGCCCCCAGCTTCCCTGCCAGGCCCAATCAGTTAACTTCGCTTCTGCAAACGCTGCAATCCTACCTCAGCTCTAACTAATTCTACTTCAGTGATCCAGAGTTCTACTAGTTCTAAGAAGCCCAAAGTGATGGACCTCAGCATTTGGTTCTGCACCACACGAGAACATTATTTTCTGCAGGTAACAAGGGAAGGGACTACTCCGGAAAGAAATCAAAACACAATTATCAAGGTGTCAACTTTTGAATATATTTATTCATATCTGTATTTGTGGATGGAAAATTTTTCCATGCTACAGAGTTTTGTTAGAAATAAGCTGGTACAAATCAATAAATAATAGCTATAATTATCTATTATAAACAGAGTAATAAACAGAATGTAACTAAACAGATGCAACTACCTTGCTGTACACAAGACTTTGAATTTTCCGTTATAAAGCCTATACAAGTTCTTCCCTCGAGATACAATTTTTATTGCACATTGCTCTGCACTTCTCTCACTGGTTTCAGCTTTGTGGTACACCAAAGAAGTACAAAGATTTCCATTAAAAATTATTTTCTGCCAAATACGGGCTTATTCTGCCACGTGTTCACTTATGTATCACAAACAAAAAAGAAGCAAAGCACAAAAATTATGTGTGGGTGCTGGAAGCTGAGAATACTGACTGGTATGGAAAGGTTTTAAATAGCTGGGCATCCAAACCTTGTATGACAGCCATTACAAACTCACTTAACAGCATGTCAATCATTGGGTTAGTTACTCAAAAACTGGACAGACAGAATTCCTGGATACTGTTTCCACTTGGGCTTTCCAATTCGTATGGTTCCAGCTGTCGATACTCAAAAGTCACACGATTTATGTGTTTCCCACTGGAGACCATGCGCACTACGGTGTTGTCACAGCCAATTTTCATTTGGGCTGTAATTGATGGGAAAAAAAGTATCAAAGTTTCCCGGCAGGTTAGAAGCCACACAGTGAAATTGTCTACCAGATAATTTAAACACAATGAAAGCCAGGGGACTTCTCTTTCCTATTCAAACCATGCATCTGTTATCAGGTGAAACGGCTTTGTTTTCACTTTCATTATAATACTGTACACAATTAATTACAGAATAGTAAAACTGAACTCAGCTTTTGTCCTCATGTACAAGAACACCTGTTATATAAATTAAACTGGCTGGAGAGGGGCAAGATGTCTCCTGGCCTTTTTCACATTTTCCTGTCTGCAAGGCTTGGGTGATGAAGGCACTTAAGGGCAGTGATGGCGGAACCCTCGCTTGGCTTGGACGCTTGTCGTGGGGGCAGTAGTGACCTCTAGGGACAGATAGGAAATTTGCAGGGGCAGTTTTTGTGCCCTTAGTGGCCCTTAGTGGGCAGGGGCTAGAGGCTGGACAATTATGGAGGCCAAAAAACACTTGTTTATTATTTTCTGAGTCAAGATAAAACTCTGTTCCACATATAAACAAGCAAAAATTATTTGCGTGCTATAGGCATGCCTGGAATATACTAGTGTTTGTTCTATTGCCCAGTGGCACTTTTTCTCCTTCATTTTCCCCCATACATCTTATATGAAATGGCTTCTGATATCCTCGCTTCTATTAAATCTAAACTTTATAAGCATCTGACAACTTTTAAAAAGTTCAGTACAGATGTGCTTGAGCAGTTATATATTGAAACTCATATTATTTTTATTAAAAATTGCTTTCCTTGGCTCAGTGCCCGTAGCTCAGTGGTTAGGTCGCCAGCCATATGCACCAGGGCTGGTGGGTTCGGACCCAGCTGTGGCCTGCTAAGCAACAATGACAACAACAACAACAAAAATAGCCAGGTGTTGTGGCGTGTACCTATAGTCTCAGCTACGTGAGAGGCTGAGGCAAGAGAATCGCTTAAGCACAAGAGTTTGAGGTTGCTGTGAGGTGTGACAGCATAGCACTCTACAGAAGGCAACATAATGAGACTCTGTTTCAATAAATAAACAAATAAATAAAAATAAAAATTGCTTTCTTTGGCAGTGGCTCACACCTGTAATCCTAGCACCCTGGAAGGCCAAGGCGGGTAGATTGCTTGAGCTCAGG
>CAUYRH010083438.1:0-17341 GCA_963574655.1 Perodicticus potto | reverse complement strand
TGGGTTTTAAACCCAAATTTGCACTTGCCAAGACTTAAATCTTTAATTTTTCCCCACAAACAATTCCCCCCCCCCCCCCCCCCCCCCCCCCCCCCCCCCCCCCGCCACACACACTTTTGCAGTAACTCTGTTGTATCTATGCATGCAGGTCTGAAAATAATCACTTCAGCAGTTGCAGTTTGCATACTATGGAGAAGGAAAGAAAAACAAGGAATATGCAGAAGCCTTAGGGAGAAGCTGGGGGTGGTTTGGGAGGCTGAGGTGGCTGGATTGCTTGTGCTCAGGAGTTCGAGACCAGCCTGAGCAAGAGCAAGATCCTGTCTCTAAAAAATTGCTGGGTGTTGTGGTGGGCGCCTGTAATTCCAGCTACTTGGGAGGCTGAGGCAAGAGGATCACTTGAGCACAAGAGTTTGAGGCTGCTGTGAGCTATGACACTACAGCACTCTAACCAGGGCCACAAAAGTGAGACTCTGTCTAAAAAAAAAAAAAAAAAATCTGAACAGTAGGGAGAAAAAGCACTGCAAAGAGGAGAAACTCAAGATGTGTTTACTAAAAAGAGAAACAAACTTGAGAGAGTCAGGTCCTCCTTATTCAAAGACTCCCAAAGCATCCGTAAGAAAGCTAGAAAGAACACTATGAGATGCTCAGTTAACTCCTGACTCCTTCACTAAAGGTTCAAAGACATCTCATATCATTTTACGAACCTCCTTTCTTAGTTTAAGGCCTAGGTATACCTCCTTCCCATCTCCTCCTTAGGGGTCCTAATGAACCAGAGTGCAGTCTCAGAGACCACTGGACCATAGCAGTTCCAAAAGGCACTACTCAACCCACCCTGAATGATGAGATTTCATAGAAGCAAAGACTCTTACCTTTCTACCTTTTAGATACAGGTCTGAGCAAGGCTGAACAGTTTCATTTTAAATTACAGTCCAGAAGTTAGAGAAGGGGAGCCAGGCAGAGGCTTAATCTACAGCAGCCATTCTGACTGTATATTAAGTATATGACACCTCCAGTATATGCAATTTACCAGTTACCAGTTCTCATCCCTCAATTCTAATCTTTTTCTCAAGTCCCAATAAAATTGCTACAAATAAATGGATACTCTAAATCACATTCTTGTTTCAGCAAATAATTTGTGAATGACCCTGAAAATTAAAAAAGGGAAAAAAACTAACTTTCTGTAGATGCTGAGGCCTGCTGCTGAGAATCTACAAAGCTTTAAACCCCCTAGTGAGAGCTTAGACACCGACAATAAGACCCCTAGCTGTTTTGTTTGTGTTTAAAGACCATTAGCTGTTAATGAGGATGTTAATGCTAGGCTCTCCTCTTTAGTGCTTGTTTCCACACAGAAGCAGAGACTACAAAAGTAGAGGCTACCAGCAGGTAAAGCACTGGTGCAAAGGTATTTAGGTTAAGCTAGGTATCACCCATAAATCCAACCCAAGCCAAAATTAAGTCCAGCAACCCATCCCTACCTCTTTGTTTTACTTTCCATGTTTAGAGGAGAGAAACAGCAGACCACGATCATTTGTGAAACTTTTTCAGCTAATGTAACTCTCCTCTCCTCTTCTAAGACTCTGCTATTCCTCTATCAGGATGGCAAAAAGAGTTTGGGCAGAGAATAGTCTGACTCTGTTAAAGCCATTGCTTTAGAAAGGTTTCATAACACCTTTTTTTTTTTTTTTTTTTTTTTTAAAGAAAATCTCTCTATATAACAACTGGGAGCTGACACTCAGACTATCTAAATGTGACTTCTGAAGGAATGACAAAATCCAGGCAGGTAAGGAGAAGTAGGTGTACCTATATAGTCATGACGGAAAATTCCCAAACAAATGGTCCGAGTACTTATTACATTAGCTCAGCAAATAGGTTTTATTTACTTTTCCCATTTGCAAGGCTACAAGGTATAGTATTTTAGACAAGTGACAAAAGGACTTCAGAATTATTTTGTAGCGAAGTTGACTTATTCACATGATGAATGAATGACAAGGCCTTGTTAGGGATTAGAAAAATAAACCAATGAATGGGGAAGAAAACCATACTGACAAATAAATATTAGACCTGCATAACACTGCCAAAGGCCTCACTTTCTCAGTTGTATTATGTAGTACAGAGTCTTCAGATTTTGTTTTTTTTTTTTTTTTTTTGGTCTACCAGGCAGTAGGAAGTCATCCAAGGGTTTGCTTAAGGCCATTCAGGGCAATGAGCTGCAAAACTTAACTCTGAAAAGGTGGCTGTTCTTACTACTCAAAAAGTACGCCTGTGCCCAAATTGTAGAAAAATGAATTCAGATCCCAGTTTTAACAAAACAAAAACAAGCTATAGTTCGTGCTAATGCACTTAGCCATCAGCACCACAGGATGGACTACTATCTAAAGGCTAGTGAGCAATGAAGTGTCATCTGAGATGACTGATGAACATAGATGGTATAACGGGGCCGGAGTCCCCTGCTCTGAGTCAGTATAGAAAAGCTGTGTCATGATCTGCAGAGAAAGAGAAAGAGCTATTATTTCTTTTCCCTGGTGAGAAAAAAAGAAGGGACATCAATACTACCCATAGGTTTGTGCAATCAGAAACCGCTAAAAATGAAAAAAAGTATATACTGCATCATATTGACGTTTGCTGAAGATTCACCGTGTCCGAAGAATTAAGCAAAAAACTGTAGGGCCCTGCTACTTGTTTTATTTTATATTTTTTCCGACTCATGAATAAACAATTTTAGTTGGACGAGTTATTTGACTCCACCTCTACAGAAGACAAAATTGTCTTTAGCCAATTGGTCAGGACTACAAATGCTCAAACGACACCCATGCAAAACAAACACGACAAACAATAGTTATCACTAGAAAAATTTCTCAGGGGGTGCCTCCCCCATAATTCCTGTCCGTGGGGGGAGAGGAGCTACACAAGACCTACCCTCCCGCTGGCGAACCTCGCTGGGGCCAAATGTTATACCCGAAGCAGTGGAAGAGAGAAATGCCAGCACATAGTCCAAATTAAGCAAGGATCCTTTATTGATCCGCCGAACGAGAGCGGGCTCACGCCTCAAAGTCTCTCGACCCCTACAAGCAGGGATGGAAACCTTTTATAAGGGGCTTTCGGTAGGGGAGGAGGCGTCCTTAATGCAAGCCGAATTTCACAAGAGCCAACACCTGGTAAGGGGAGTGCTTACAAGAGGAAGCTGGGGTTTTGCAGTTATTACTAAACTCTTTCAGCTGAGCGTCCTATCTTAAAGAGGGAGTGTTGAAAGCCCTTCAAGATGGAGTTAGGGCATAACACTCACAGTGTCTGTGGGCCAGCGGCATCAGTCTTACGTGGTTGAAAACACAGACTCGCGGGCCCCACCCAAGACTAAAATAATCGGAATCTCCAAGCCGTTTGTTGGTACATAAAAACGTTATGAGAGGCGCAGCAGAATATCTCACTACATTCTCTTAACAGCCTTGTGAGATAAATACTGTTAAGATCTCTATTTCAAAGAGTCAAAAAATTAAGGTTCAGATAAGTCTCTGGCCAAAGATCACAGAACTACGGAGTGGCGCGGGATGCCGAGGTTCTTCCTAGAGGGAGGCCTGCCAGAGGTGCCCACAACCCGTCAGGAATCACTGAACAGGGCCTGGGTGCGCGCCCGACCAGACCCGGCAGGAGGCGGGAAATAAAACCAAGGCTCCTGCTCTTGAGCGCTGGGAGCGGCCTCCGCCACTCACCTGAGCCGGGAGAAGGCAGCGCCGCAACACCAAAGCAGGTATCTCGAGAGCAGCAGTGACATGGATACTCCGAGTGCAACACCGGAGCTCCCAGCCCCACTTCCGACCAGCTGCCCACGATTTCCGTCTGTTGTGCGAGTGACGGGTGCCGCCGAGGTTCAAAAGACTTTGTCAGCATTTCCCAAGGAAGTTCTCCCCCGGAGGATGTTGGTGGGAAGACGAGGGTAATCTAGGACCTGCGGAGGGAAAAACACATGCCTGAACGTATCGCTCTGAAAGTAACTGATTAGCTTAGATGTCGGTTTGAATCCAGAGCCGCCACTCCGAGTTTTATAGCATTAGGGAAGTTCACATAAAGCCTCTAAGTACAGTCACGCTCATAATGCATTTATAATAGAGATTGTATGTGCTCTTAGGAGACGAATTGGTGATGTGATGGATAGATGATACCGTTAGCAGAAATGGCCTCCGTGAGGAGGCCAGAGCTATGGCAGATGAGCCAGGGTGATCCTCCATCTCCTTAAGTAGGGAGGTCCACCCATGTGTCGCTATAGGCACCTAGGCAAGGAAGAGGCTCTACCGAGCCTCAGGGTCTTCAAACCTTGAATGAAAGCTACTAATCAGAGTCTTCATACCTTGTCAGTGCTTTGGCTACTGGTTAAAGACTGTGAAGGGGACCTGAGATATCATGCTCCCCCTGAGGCACCATCTTGTCAGGGAGACAAAGTCAGTGTAGGGAGAACAAGCAAGGAGGGGTAAGCCTGAGATCCCAACTCTTGAGCCCTGTGGATGGCACTGTTTACCTGGGTGTGAACATTTGGGGACCCAGACCACTGATGCCACTGCTTAGAGAGGGTTCTCTCACACAAGCTAAACCAGGGAAAACACTGCTAGTTGCTGATTATGACTCTATCCTTGCTAGCACAACCTAGAGAGAGCAGAGTGCCCATCCCCAATCCTGGCTCTCCTTAACAAATACTCAAGTTCCCAGTCTCCTTTAATAGGATGATCATGTGACTTAGTTCCGGACAACAAAATTTAAAGGGAAGGGTGCTAGCAGGGTTCTGAGAAAGCTTTTATTATCATGATAAAGTGGCAGCTCAATCCCTGCACTGGGTTGTGGCAGCCACCTTGTGGTAAAGAGGGAACATGGTAAGGATGGGACAGTGAAAGGATGAAAAGCTCAGGGCCAGTGGCTCATGCCTTTTATTCCAGCACTTAGGAGCCCGAGTCAGGTGGATTTGTGAGCGCATGGGTTTGAGACTAGCCCGAGCCAGAGCGAGACCTGGTCTCAAAAAAAAAAAAAAAAAACAGATTCTTAGTAAAGCATCAAAAGAATGGAGAAGCATGAATCCTATGTACTCAATTTTGATATGAGGACAATTTCTGACAATTAATGATACAGTGGGGGTGGGGGAAGGGGAGAGCAGAGAGAGAAAGGAGGAGGGAAGGGTGGGGAAAGGAAGAGCAGAGAGAGGGAAGGAGCGAGGGGAGTGGTGTCTTGGTGTATGCCACACCTTTTGGGGGCAAAACACGATTGTAAGAGGGACTTTACCTAATAAATGCAATCAGCACTAAAAAAAAAATAACCAAGCATTGTGGCGGGCGCCTGTAGTCCCAGCTACTCGGGAGGCTGAGGCAAGAGAATTGCTTGAGCCCAAGAGTTTGAGGTTGCTGTGAGCTATGATACCACAACATTCTACTAAGGGCAACAAAATGAGACTGTCTCAAAAAAAAAAATGAAAAAATGAAAGGATGAAAAATCTAGGTCCTTGAGGAACTGATTCCTATGATGCTCAAGTCCAGACTTCTTGTCAAGTGAGGGAAAATAAAATCCTCTTTGAGTCTTGTTATGTTACTTATAGTAAAAAGTCTTGAGTATGAGTGGGGCTTTGTGAAGATGACAGAAGAAATTGCAATAAAGGGCAACTCTCTGCTATGCAGCATGTTTGGGTCCCTTTTACTGTTGGGGACCTCATCATTAATTGCAAACCCATTCTCAGCTTTCACCTCTATACACTCTGCCCTCAAACTTCTGCCAATTGCTATCAGGTGGCTTAGGTGACTGCAGACTGCATCTAGCTGTCCTGTATCATCCATTTTCTACCTAGCAGCTTTGTGCCCAGATTCTGGAATCAGTTTAAAGCTCTTTTGATAACAGACTGAAGAGAAAGCCCCACTGGGCAGAAACATGGAACTACGACTCCTTCTGAGCAATGTGGAGGAACTTGGGCTTTGGGCCAACCTCCTAGCACCACCTAATGAGCCCCTCTGGTCTCGTGTCTCCTCTGGGAAATGTTTACTATAGCTTTGCCCTCCACAAACCCTCCCACCCAGGCCTCACCTCTCACACCTGCGAAGACACAAGAAAGCCAAAGAATGCCACTCAAGAGGCTTTCTCCATTTTATTTCGTTGGGAAAGGAAAACGAAGTCTTTCCATCACATATGGTAGAGATATATATTTATATATATTTATATATAATTTCTTTTGTGGTTGGACATCCCAAAGCTAAGTCTGTTCATATTTTTTTTCTATTTTTTTCCTGCTAATGCCTTCTCTTCTCCCTGCCCCTGTACCCCAGGGCTAGGTTCTGGGGCAGGTGCAGTGAGGGGTGAGTGGAATGGGCAGTGGTTGCCAGGATGGCTTCCCATCCAGCTCAGAGACCTGGTGAGGACCACCCAGAAGGGGCTGTGCAGAGGGTTAGAGGCCACAGAGAGGGGCACTCTTGGTTTTGTGGTGGATGCACAGCTCATTAAACAGTCACCAGTCATGGGAGGAGGCTGGTCAAGGGTGGGGGACTTGCTCACAGTAGTTGCCAGCTCTCTCCGCCTGCTCCCCAAACTCAGTCTTGGGGGTAGGAGAAAGAGAGAGTGAAAAGGAGAAATACAAGGGCTGAGGGCCAAGCCTCCTCCAATTTTTATTGCTGGTGAATTAGAAATTTGATTTTCCCTTCCTGTCTTGGGGAGATGGACTCTGAGAGGGCCCAGAGAAGAAGTGACATTGGCTAGCCTAGCCCCTGATGATGGCCATGCCAAGCCTACCCTGGGCATGGGCTACCTCAGGGACCTGAGAACCAAGGGGTCAATGTTCCCCTCAGGGAACTCATTCTTCAAGGACAATCACATCCAACCCTCCCCTGTTCCCCACACAAGGGCTCTGGGCTCAAATTTGGGCCAGTCAGTGGAGCTGGGAAGTGGGCAGTGCACCAAAGATCAAGCAGAATTTTCTACTGAAAGAAAAGGTGAGACTTTGGGGACAAGGCGGCCTGGGAAGATGATGCGCTGAGCATGAAAGCAGGAGGCTGGGGGAATCAGGTGGGGGAAGACATTGCAGACACTCATTGCAGAAACTGGGTGAGTGGAGTGCCTGAGAGGCAGGTAGCACTTAATAGCTGTAGTTAGAGCTGAACAGTGACCCGGGGTGTGGGTTTAGCCAAGCAGATGGGGCTACTGCCCTGCAGGATCCTGGCCAAAGGGTGTAGGTAGAGCTGAGAAGCCTTCAAGTAACCCAAGAACAAGAGGACATTTCTTCCCTGGGTGCTGAGATTCCAGCCCTAGCGCTCTCCCCTCCCCCAACACACTCGCAGGGAAGAACACACTCAGGACCTGGCCAGGCTCTGAGGCCTGAGCCCAAGAAACCTTGGGGGGGAGGGGCTGGGCAGGTAGCCCTCTCAACCAGAAGCAGGCCATCTGCTCCCTCTTGTCCTGCCAATCTGCCCAGAGAGGGAGAACACTGCAGAAAGGAAAGAAACCAGGAACCCAGGGTCAGCTTCAGCAGACCCTGTGCAGGCCCCCTCAGGCTCCACTGCCTTGGCGGTGAGCACAGAGAGCATCACTGGACACAGGGTGGCAGACAGCAGCAGCCCAGACTCCCCAGAGGGGCTGGGGCACCTTATGGCACTGCAGGCCTGTGGTCTCCATCTCCAAGTGAGTGCCAAGAAAGGAAGCATGACTCCTCTGCTGCCTGGGCCCTCATCCCAACTCACTATGCCCTCCCCCCCACCCCCTTCCCTCCTTCTAGGAAGGTCCAAGTGGGCTGCCCAAATGGGGCAGTTGGAGCTGAGAGGGCACAGCACTGGGGAGAAAGGAGGGGTCGCAGGAAGGAGCCTGGTCACAGCTGCTTTGAGAACCTCTTTGGTCTGGGGATATGGGGCATATGGGGGAGAGAGATGGCGGGGTGGGGACACTAGGGACTCTGGCCTTTTAACAGGGCATTTGTCAGAAGGCCACGGGCCCAGGTCAAGGATCAGATTTCTGTGGACTCAATACGCTCAAGGCGTGAAGGGGTCCAGGCTTTCTTCTCTTCCCCATGTTGGGGAGTCGGCGTGCTCGCACCCCCCGCCGCCCCGCGCTCCCGCAGCCTGCGCTCCAGCTGCTGATTGCGCTGGTACATTTCTACGTAACTCAGCTGCAGCTGCTTCTGGTACTCGATGACCTTCTCCTTCTCCTCCAGCCACACGCGGCGCTCCTCCGCGAAGCTGGCACCCTGGCGCTCCCGCGCGCGCCGCTCAGCCGCCAGCTCGGCCTGCAGCCGCCCCACCTCCCGCCGCAGGGCCCGGGTCCCGCTCTCCCCGCCGGCCTCCGCCTCCCCGTCCACGGAAACCAAGGAGGCGGCGGCAGCCACCCCGGCCTGACGGCGCATTTTGGCTTCGTCGCTCTCACAGGTAGCTAGCGCGTCCTGCGGCTCAGCCGGGTCCATGGGAGTCAGCGCCGGCTTGAGGCAGGTGGCGGGCAGCTCGCCCTCACCCAGCTCCAGGCTGGCCTGCTTGCTGCCAAAAGAGTCCCTCAGGCTGAGCAGCTGCTCCTCCTTCTCCCGCAGCGACGCCCGGCCCTCCCGCAGCTGCGAGCGCAGCCCCACGATCTCACTCAGCTTCTGAGACACGTCCGCCTGCGAGTCCTTCAGCTGCTGCTTCAGGAGAGAAATCTCACCGGCCTTCTGGCACACCTGGGCAGGACAGGCAGAGAAGGGGAGGAGAGTAAAGGTGGAGCCCTGCTCACCCCAACCCAGCCACCACGTCTGGCACCAAAGGCAGCAAGCTTCTCCAGGGCTCCGGCTCAGCCCCTCATCAAATTGGGCGGCAGTGACACAGGAGTGCCCAACCTGCACACAGCCCAGGGACAGCCTCCAGTCCTCACAGACATTCCTACTTGACTCTTGTCCTCCCTGCTCCTTTCATTCCCTCTTGTGATGGTGAGGCTATTGTTCTGGGGTTCCCCAGAGGGAGAAAAGGGAGACAGAGGGGGAAGCCCAAGCCCTTAGCCCGCACCTCCCACTTGGTTTCCTCCATCCGGGGCAGAAAGTCAGCCTGCTCCTTCTGGCAGGCCGCCACCTTGTCCTCTAGCTCTTCCCGCTGCCTCATCAGCCGGGCCGCCTCCTCTTGCAGCTGCTTCTTGTCCTGCTGCAGCCGCAGCACCTGCAGCTGCAGGCCCTGCTGGGCGCGCTGGGCGCGGCGGGCCACCTGCTGCAGCTTTCCGCTGCAGCCCTGCCGCAGCTCAGCCAGCTCCCGCTCCCAGGCCTTCTGCCGCTCCTCCAGTACCTGGGCCACGGCGGCCTCGCTCTGCTCCAGGCTACGCCGCAGAGCTGCCACCTCTTGCTCCTTCTCCCACAGCCGCTCCTCCAATTCCTGGATCAGTGCACTGGGCGAGGGCGGTGAGCAGGCCGCAAAGGGCAGGCCTCCACCTCCGCCCTCCCCAGAACCCAGGTGGCCTGGCCGCCCCATGGATGATGAGGACCCACTCTTGCTGGAGGCCCGCCCACTGTCAGAGGTCCCCAGGTCCTGGTAGCCCGAACCCCCACCGCTACTGCCGCCACTGCCACTACCATAGCTGGCAGTGCCTATGCGATTGATGTGACTGGTGGAGGCACTGAGGGGCGCCAGGTGCTGGCTATAGCTGGAGCTGTAAGTGGGCAGGCTGGTGAGTGAGTTTCGGCCTGAGTCTGAGAGGCCGCCCCCACTCCCACCCGCTGGGGTCATGGTCCGGGACTTCTCCAGTCCGCCCTTGAGACCACCAGGGCCCTGTCGTCCCTCAGGGGTCCCATTGGTCTGCGGAGGACACAAGTTCTGCATGGAGTGGAAATTCTTGGGTACAACAGGCTTGAAGGCGGATGGCCGAACTAGTGGCTCTGAGCACTGTGTAAAAGCCAGGAAGGAGAAGTGGGCATCAGGAGGAGGCCTGAGCCCAGGCCCCAGCCTTTTCCCATGCACCTGTTGGATCTCCAGCCTTTGGTCCCCCAGCTAGGTCCCCACCTCATGTTTCATCCAAGCCAGGTCTCTGTCCTGGATCCACCAGTTAGACTTGGCCCCAGGGTCCCACTACATGGCTCCCCAGACCAGCCCACAAGAAGTCCCTCTTTACCCTCTTTTCTGGGCTGCCTCCTACCCCAAGAAATAGATTGTGAGGGTCGCAGGCCCTGGGGACTGACCTGGTCTAGTTTGCCAGAGGTGGCCAGGAGCTTGGGCGGGTGGCTAGGCTCACGATACTGAGGTGGTGCCTTGTCACTGCTACCGCTGCTGCTGCTGCCACCACTGCTGCCCACCACATTGCCGCAGACATCTGTGTGGTCACTGCCTCGAAGTTCACCATTGAGGTAGAGGGAGTTGGCAAGAGCCTTATCCTCTGAAGGGTAGCGGCTTGGCCTCTCCCTGCTGGCCCCACTGCCACTGCCTCGGGGGGCAGGGAAACTTCCCTGGCTGCCCCCACCCCCCGTGCGGGTACCCACACTTTTCATGGCAAACTCCTGGGCATGGGCCACTCCACTGCCCACACTGCCCATGGCCAGGCGAGGGTCTGGGGGTCCAAGCTCAGAAGGCCGTGGGGCAAAGGCCAGGAGGGGATCCCGCCCTGGGTCAGCACGCACAGGTAAGGTCTCCAGCTTCGCCATGACTAAGCCAGGGAGGCGCTGTGGGCACAAAAGGAAGGGCAGAGATAGGTCAGACCCCCACCCCTACTCCCACCCCCCAGCCAAGTCAACTCCAGCATTACCCTGCCCCCTACCCCCACCCCAGCTTCCCCTTTCCTACAAGGGATAAAAAGAGTTCCCAGACATTCAAGGAGGAAAAATAAGGCTGGGGTAAGATAGGGAGCTTGGTAAGGGGGGACTGCCTGTCGTCTAACTGATAAAGCCCACCGCCCCCCAGCACCATGCACACAGCCCCAGCCACACTTAGCTCAGTATTCCACTCAACTTTTTCCTCAACCCCACCTTGTCCATGAGCCTCCAGACTCACTAGCCCTCTCAACCCTTTGCTAAAACTCCTAGAACTTAGGGGTTCTTTACCCTGGGTCTGGGCCCCTACATTCCAATCTCATGCACAAGAGAGATAGGCCTGGAAGGGGAGAGCAGGGCCTGAGTCTAATAGGAAACCTCAGGAGAGAGGGCAGGGAGAAAAACATACCCCTAACCAAAAGTTGAGGGTGAGGGTCCTTCCCAGCCCCCTAACCTAGGATGTTGCAGTCAAGGGCAGAAGTGGAAGCTCACTACCAGCGCAGGCTTCTCTCCTTGCCTTTCCAAGGGGGTGGGGGCCGATGGGTCCTCAAGCCTGGGACCTTCCGAGGCCCGGTCTGCAGGGGCCATGTGTCTCACTCTTGCAGTCGGGGCTCGGCCCGAACCAGCTGCGCGACTTTGGACCAGCCGACTGAGCCATCCCGTACTGCAGTTTTCTCTTCTGCGAAATGGGAGGAATGAAAGACTTACCTCGCCGGGCTGCAGTATGCCAGGAGCCCCGAGGCGGCGGACAAGGAGGAAACAGGAGTCTTAGTAGGTGGTGGGCTAGACCTGCCGCGCGCATCTGGGTCGCCAGAGGGCGCTGTCTCGGGCAGGTTCCGTCCCTCGCAGACAGATGAGGGTGGCGGGTGCAGCAGGTGGCAAGAAAGCACTCTCGACTTGGCCGCACTGGAAGCCAGGCAAGAGAGGGGCTCCTCACCGAGACCAGCACTCTGCAGAGTTCCCGAGGCTGGTGGAGGAAGCAGGGGCGCCAGCTGCTGGCGCTGGCAGAGCCTCCCTCGAGCCAGCGTTTCCCACAGGTGGGCGGGGAGAGGGGCGGGGCCTCTGCTCCCAGCGGCTCCCCAGAGGATCTTGTGCCTACGAACCCCAGCTAAGAATTCACTGCCACCAGGAAAACGTCCTGGACTACTCCCCTCCCCTGCTCCCTGTGGACCTTGATCCTGCTCAGTTCACTGTGAAGTCCTCTGAACCCTTTTGTGGGTGTGCGCCCCCCTCTCCCGAGGCTGCCCTACAGGAGCAGGGGGAGCAAGGCCTCGGGTTACTTATGCTCTGGAAGGCCCTGCTTCCTCGTTCTTTTGTCTCAAGTCCACACCCACCCGGCAACACCTGCCCCAGAAGTGTGCATTATCCAGGTTGGCAGAGGCACCAGGTAATGCCTGCCCCAGGTAAGGCCCTCAAACACCTGAGCCAAAAATGGGAGGGGGCGGGCACCCTTAAGGCTTTTACTCGCTTTTCCCTCCAAAAAGAGGCAGGGAGCCCTCCTTCCCTACTAAGGTGAACGGGTCCAGGTGGCACCCAATATCTCCTGAGTGCTCTGCAGTGGGTCTTCTATCCAGATACCCAGTTCTAATGCTAGGCCTCAGACCAAGAAAGCCTGAAAAAACTTTCATCCTTGAAAGGGTTTTCTGAGTACAGACCTAGGTTGTTGGGAAGTTCACCACCAAGCCAGTCCACTACCTTTGTCAAATTCCATTCTCTTAGCGTTTATCCCCACAGGTATGAGGTACAGTACTTTGCCACCGTCCTCCCTTGGGGCAGTCTGTCCCCACCATGCAAGGCCTGGGACCAGGGTGAAGCAAGAGCAGTTCCTAGGGCACATCTGAAGTGCAGGATCAACAAGTGTGAGACCCTGAGTGAGGGCCTCTTTAATTTTGTGCTTTAGGTGCTTCTCTTGCCCCTGCTCTACCTCCACTCCCCAGTATACTCCAGCCTGCTATGCCTCAACCTTGCAAACCCCTCCACCCCCCACACACACCTTAAACAAGGGCCCCTTCTATTGCCAGCCCTGGGTGCAACGTACAGAGCAGCTGGGGAGGGGAAGATGAAGGCTGAATGGGCTGAGGCTTGCAACCAGTGTGAAGGCCTGGGCAGGGTTTGGAAAGTAAGAACTGGCAAAACCTCATACAAGGGGGATTTAGGCAGGGGGGACAAGGGCCAATGGACACTAAGGGAGGTGTCTGAGCTGGGGCAATGGGGTGGGTTTGACACCCTTAACATAACAGGGGAAGATTGCCTGGGGGAGATAGGTGCTTTGGGGAACACCAGAGGTGGCTATTTCTCAAGCACTGGGTAGAGAAAGACAGGAATGGGCAGCATTTGAGGGTGGTGTGGGCAGGGCCCAGCATTAATCAGGGGTAGCAGAGGCCTATAAGTCTGGGAACAGAAAGTCAGGAGAAGGAGGCCCTGAAGGCCAAAGTGGGGAGCTTTGAGAATGTGGGGTGTAGCTCGCAATGTTGAAAAGAAAGGGGCCAGGTAAAATTGGGACTGAAGATTGTGCCCTGGATTTGGCAGCTGGGGACATCACTGGTGTGATGCAAAGAAAAGTGGTGCAAAGCAAAGACAGACCACAGGGCTGGGGGGTGCAGAGAAAGAGAAGGCAGAGTTCCTTCTAAAAAGAGGCCAGAGAAGGCAGTAAATTAAGGAGGTGTGAGATCTAAGGGCTTTTTTAACTTTAAAATTAACCATAATAGAAACCTGTGTTGATACCCTGAAGGAAGGCACCAACAGTAAGACGAAAGCTCTAGGCAAAGGGGCTACACCAGAGGCCTGGGTGTGGGCAGGGACAAAACTTAGCAGTGATCATGTTGATCACATTGTTGAGTGACAGGGCATATTTGGAAAGGTGCTTTGCAAACTGTAAGGTACAGTACAAACATAAAGTACCACCTTCTCTGAGATCCAAAAAAGGAGAATCTGGCTAGGCA
This sequence comes from Perodicticus potto, assembly GCA_963574655.1. NCBI lineage: Eukaryota > Metazoa > Chordata > Mammalia > Primates > Lorisidae > Perodicticus > Perodicticus potto. The sequence goes on along the minus strand of CAUYRH010083438.1, from coordinate 3,703 downwards.
CGGTGGCTCATGCCTATAATCCTAGCACTCTGGGAGGCTGAGGCTGGTGGATTGCCTAAGCTCACAGGTTCAAGACCAACCTGAGCAAAATCGAGACCTCACCTCTAAAAATAGATGGGCGTTGTGGCAGGCACCTGTAGTCCCAGCTATGCAGGAGGCTGAGACAAGAGAATTGCTTGAACCGAAGAGTTTGAGGTTGCTGTGAAGCCAGGGCACTGTACCAAGGGCAACAAGTAAGAATTTTTCAAAAAAACAAAACAACAACAACAAAAAAAAAAAAAAAAAAAAACAGAAAAGAGAATATGGCAGTGCCTGTGGCTCAAAGGAGTAGGCGCCGGGCCCATATACTGGGGTGGCGGGTTCAAGCCCGGCCACAGCCAAAACTGCAAAAAAAAAAAAAAAGACAGAGAGAGAATATGACCATAGCCACTCTGCCCTACTGTTTCCCTAGAGCATGTGTGGTCCCCAGCCAGGCTGAGATGCCCAGAATGCTGGATAGAAATGCAGTTCTAAGACCATTGTCTTGCCTCCTTTCCATGTGCTCTATCTACCTGGGAGCATCCTTGCTTATCAACCCACAGACACTCTTCCTGGAGTGTCACTCCCCATAGACCTTGTCATAATTATAACCTAAGTAGTTAACCCCATGAAAGCATTCCCCACCCCTAGCCTCTCCCCAGCTTGTGCTGCTGCAGCTTCTTTCCTCAAAACCCCAGCAGGGACCTGGCAGGACAAGAAGAGGGATATGTTTCTCTAATAAGCAGGAACTGAGCCAAGAGGAAAGATTTGAGTTTTGTCTGTGGGTCATGTCCCCAACTGGCCCAGGTAACTGAGCATGGTCTGCAAAGGCAGCCTCCTACATTAGCACAACATCCTGGAATGAGAGCCTACTGCTTAGCTCAGCTCTTAGTGCCTAGGAGATCACACACAGCACTAGCTGTCACGAAAGAGCCAAATGGATTCTACCTGGGGGTTACATGTGCAGGTCCCTCCAACCTACAGCGACCTCCCAACCCCTCCCCATCTGTCCCTCTCAAAGCTAGGAACACTTGAGGTCTTAGAGCCCCAGGCCCAGCCCATTCCACCTCTTATCTCAGCAGCCCCTCCTGCCAGCACCCTTGCTGGGGCTCTTTATTGGCCTTTCTTCACCTGCACTCCCTCCTCCAAGCAGCTGTCAGGGTACACTTTTTAAAGGGCAAAGCTGATCTTGTCCCTGCTCTGCCAAAATCCTTCCATAAACAGGACCAACTGCGATAAACAGAGTTCTGGTGGCATCAGTTTCGAGTGTAAATCTCAGCTCAACTGATTAGGAGTAGAACCTCATGCAGGTATTTCCTCTCAGGTTCTCACAGCTATCTTGCAGGCATTTTAAGAGGTAAATATATTATGGGTAAAATGCCTGGTTTTCCTCTTGGCCTCCAGAACCAGAGAAGAGCTTGCAAAGGCACCTGCCCATCCCGTATTTCCCCTGACCTGAGCTCCTTTCCACTCCACATACAACCTCTTCTGTGTTCTCTATTGCCCATCTTAAAGCCTTCTAGAAGCAATCCAAATGCTACCTCCCAGGACAACATCCCTGATCACGCCTGTGGGGAGGAGGGGTCTTAAAGCACTTGGCTCAGGACACCCCAGTGAAATTTCATTCTAAGGCCTCCCCAGGCCTGGCCTATAGGTTTCCCAGGAGCACAGATGGCAGAGTCCTGGAGGGTCTCTGGGTCCTGGGATCAAGAAAATAAATGCAGGGCAAATGTATATATGAATATGGGCAGGGAAATCAGAGCTTCCAAGAAGAAGGATTGGAAAAGGATCTGGGAGCATTAAAGGGCTTTTGGGGTGCAGAGGTCTTCAGAACTTCTTGGTTGGGATGAGTGAGGGGAGATCCAGCTTCCCTTGGCACCATGGGCGCTGACGGGGGAAGGGGCCCATCACCTAGCTCCTGGCTCTGATGAAACCGGTGTTTCAGGATCGAGGGGGCCGACAGCGCCCCCCCCGCAAGCACACACGCGCACACACACGAGCCTCTGCTGGGTGGGGGGAAGAGAGAGGGTCGCCATTCACCAGCAGCCCATGGCCCGTAGAGCAACTGATAGAGACCCCGACCATAGGCCGTAGACGGAGGTGCCTAGGGGTTCATATGGTGGGGGAAATCCCTTCGGCACCTCCCTGGGCTCCCTACCAACGCGTGGGGCCCCGGGGGGCGGGGCGCGGAGGGAAGAGGTGACATAATCCGGACCGCACCCCCTCCGGCCGCCACCTTCCCCCAGGCTGGGCGAAGCATCCATGACATCATCGGCCTCATCGGCGCTCCCCTCCCCCATGGGACCCCAGCAGCGGGACGCGCCCCCTCCTCAGCTCGGGTCGGGTCTGACGCGCCGCGCGGTGCAGCGTGCACTGCGGCGGGTCGAAGCTGGGAGGAGCGCTATGCTGGGCCTGCCTCACTTACTTGCTGCCTCAAGGTCTGGCGCCGGGTCTCGGATGCGGGCGCCACCAGCCCGGCTCGCTGGCGCAGCCCGAAGCCCGCCCGGCGGGGCGCGCGGCGCGGGCCCGGCTCCGCTCCGCGCCCCTCCCGCTCCCCGCCCGGGCCCTGCCTACCAGCGGCTGCGGCAAACGCGGGCCCGCCCTCCGACCACGCCCCCCGGGACCGCCAATCCCTGGGCTGAGGCGGGGCGCAGAGCCTTAACCCGTTGGACACTGTGCCCCTCTGCGAGCCTGGGACCTCTGTCTCACACGCTCCAGGGCGCCGCGAGTCTGCCCGGAGTCCCTCGGTTCGTCGCCTGTAACCAACCCCTCCGGTTCTTGGGCTCAGCTCCAGTCCTTCTTCTCCAGTCCCTCTTCTCCAACAAATCCAGAGGGACCGTGCACTCCCTTAATTCCACATCTTTGGAGAAGGGGAGGAGCTCCTCTGGCTCGGAGAAGATCCTGACTCCGAGTCCTAAGCCGCATTCCTCTCCTCCAACAAATCCATAGGGACCGTGCACTCCCTTAATCCCACATCTTTGGAGAAGGGGAGGAGCTCCTCTGGCTCGGAGAAGGAGATCCTGACTCCGACCCCTAAGCCGCATTCCTCTCCTTTGGCTGCTCTGTGGGATGTGGCCTCCCAGCGGAGGCCTTGAGACCCTGCAGATCTGCAAGGTGGGGGAGGGATGAGCAGTCGCAGGTGCATCCGACCCCACCAAAGGAAGACCAGCCTCGGCGCAGGGACCTCAGATGGTCGTATGGGAAGTGTAGAGGGGCAGAAACTACGTCCGCGAGCAAAGCGAGCTGATGTGAAACTTGCTGCTCTCGCAAGCTCATCGTCCCGAAGGTGCGACGAGGAAAAAAGATATACTTCACACTCCAGCAGGGTTTGAGCGCTTTCATCCTGTGCCCGACTTCGGGAGTAAGGCCGGACCCCATCCCCCACGCTGCATTCCGGGGTGAGAGGGAGAGGTGGGGACGTCGTCCTAGATCCGAAGCAACAGCTTCACACGCGTGTGCCGCGTTCACTACAGGGAGTGCTCGCCTGGGAGGACTACCGAGAAGAATGAGTCGGCCTTGAAACGAGCTCTTTTTTTTTTTTTTTTTGAGACAGAGCCTCAAGCTGTCACCCTGGATAGAGTGCTGTGGCATCACAGCTCACAGCAACCTCTAATTCCTTGGCTCAAGCGAGTCTCCTGCCTCCGCTTCCCAAGTAGCTGGGACCACAGGCGCCAGTCACAACGCC
>CAUYRH010083435.1:0-40398 GCA_963574655.1 Perodicticus potto | reverse complement strand
GAATTCAGGCCTCGGAAATTCACAAGAAACTGACCTAGGCATAGGAAATGGGGGTTCCACATTTAGTCCCAAGTGTAAAGTGAAGGAGACACCAAGGCACAGGTGTCTCCTCAGCAGTTGTCCAGCCTTTTTGGCTATTGGAGCCGACAGAAAGGGAATCTTACTTCTCCCAACTTCCCAGACTAGGGAAGGAGTAGAGGTCAAGTGTGAAGGAGAGTGGGCATTTAGAGCAGGGTGCTGTGCTTCCACTCTGCGTCTGGGTGAATCCTGCCCCACCTAGACTCCTGTGTGTCACAGCTCCCCAGCTACCCCTCCCAAAGGCTTCCCTGAGGCCCTACCCTGTACTCCGCTCTGCCACAACCTGCAGACACAAACGCACCAGGGCATTAAGCACCAGTCCTGCCAATCAGTGCAGTAGCTTCCGAGTGCCTCCCACCAGCTTTGGCGCCCGCCCATCCATACCCAGCACTGTAGTAGAACTGGTGCATCCTGCTACCAACCACATACGGGTCCTGGTGCTGTCACTTCCAAGTCTGGCTTCTGGCCTCAAGAGTCTGTGATCTACCTAATATCCTTTATTATGTTCTGCACAATTCCCTGCTGCTGAGAACTGGACCCTTCTTCAGACATGCAGTGTAAATTCAGAGCAGGAAGCATTGTTCTGAATGAAAGGAAATAGTCCTATCTGAGGCCAAGAGACCATCCCTCACTGCCAACCAAGAGTCCTGGAGAGACTCCTGTCCTGGGCCTGCATCTTGGAGTGAAGTCCTTGTAGCTGAGAACAGCAACTGGGACCTCCCTGTGCAAGCCAACCCCGTGTTGGAAGAAGTGGGTGAACAGAGGATGTCTACAGCTGCCATTTATCCATCAGCAGCAGAGAATGCTGTGCCCCCAATTCCTGTGATCCTCTCCTTCCTCTAACCTTGACACCCACCCTGAGATTATATGGGGCCGTATGACTGAGTTCTGGCCAAAGAATGTGGACAGAAGTGAAATCTGCCATTTCCAGACCCCACCTTGAAAACATCTCATGCCATTGTCCACATTCTCTGTCTTACTTCATCTCTCAGCATGATGCAGAGGATGCCAGGAAAGGATTCTGAGTCCCTAGAAGTTGGCAGAGCTCTACACAAAGGGAGCCTGGGTCCTGGAATCTCCATGTGGAAGTTTACTCGCAAACACCCAATTAGACTGTAACATAAGCAAGAAATCATCATTTTACACCAGTCCTCCCTTATCTGTGGCTCAACTTTTCTAGGTCTCAGTTATCTACAGCCCAAACATACTCAATGAAAGATTCCAGAAATAAACAGTTTGTAAATTTTAAATTGTGCGCTGTTTTAAGTAATGTGGTGAAAGCTCACACTGTCTATCCCAGGATGTGAATCATCCCTTTGTCCAGTCTATCCATATCATAGACTCCCCCTGCCCATTGGTTGCTTAGTAGCCTCCTTGGTTATCAGATCAACTATGGGCTGTGGTATTGTGGTGCTTGTGTTTAAGTAACCCTTCTGTCAATAATAGCTTTGGAGTGCAAGAGTAGTGATGCTGGCATATTGTTACAATTGTTCTATTTTATTATTAGTTATCATTGTTAATCTCTTACTGCACCTAATTTATAAATTGGACTTTATCCTAGGTATGTATGTACAGTATTTATAGGGTTCAGTACTATTTGAGACTTGAGGCATCTGCTTGTGGTCTTGGAACATATCTCCTGCAGGTAAGTGAAGATCGCTGGATTATGTTAAGCCCTTGTGATTTGAGGGTTGTTTGTTATAGTAGTTCGCCCACACTAATTAATCCTGCACCTACTTGAGATAGTTAAGAGAGAAGACTTTAGAACCATAGAGACATGTTTGAGTCTAAACACCCCACTTAATGGGTGTCAGTAAGTAGAGGTAGTAATAGTACCCAAGTGAGGGCAAGAGGCCAGCGGAGAGCAGACCTTAGCACACAGCCGACATGTCACAAGTGTTCAATAATTGGCACTAGCCACAGCTAACATTTTAAGCACTTGCTGTGTGCCAGGCCTTGTTACATAGCTCTTTAATGCTTCTTTTAATTCTCATAATAATTTTATCAGAGACTATCATAGATGTTAACCTGAGGGAAATGAGGCACGTGAAGAGAATATCTTTGTTTTGCCCAAGGATATGTGGCTGAAGAGCAGGATGGGGACAGTCCAGCTGACCCTTCATTTGCTCTCCTGTCTTCATCTTCCTCGGTCACGTGCAGCGGTGGTGGTTGCTGAGACTCTCCACTCCCTGGGCACAGGGTGGCCCTCAGAGTGAGCTGTCTTGAACCAGGCATCCCTCTGGGCCAGAGAATAGGGCTGTGGGAGGGGTGGGCAGTTTCTAATGAGCTGCCAACCACCCAGAGAAAGTTCCAGAGAGGGGGGACAGAAGAAATCAGAGGACACAGTGGAGGCAGATAGAGAGGGCCTCAATCTATGCACAACAGGCTTTCAGGAGCATCTAGGGTGGAGAGCAAAGATGGTTGGACCCTTGAGGCAGGTGAGGGTGGGGCTGGGAGGGGCCCCTAGAGCAAAGTGGTTGCCCTACATTTCCAGCCTTGTTGAACTCTTGTAAATTTCCCTGTGATGACTCCATCTAAATTTAATCAAGCTTCTCTTAATTATTCTAGCCTTGTCCCAGGATGTTCTGAGGAATTCAGTGAAGGGCCCCAAGGGAGCAGCTCCTGGTGGGGCAGGTGGTGAGAGCCCCACAAGTAGGGGGGACTGGAGGACCTGGTCCTATTTTCACTAAAGGACTTCTGGAGGAGCCCTTCATAAGCAACAATTGTTTCTCCCGTGTCAGCTTCCACGAAGCAGGTGGGGATGGAGGGGCCTAAAGTTGGAGAGGGAGATGGCCCCTAGGGACAAAGGTCTAGGCAAAGACCAATTTTTTTTTTTTTTGAGACAGAGCCTGAAGCTGTCACCCTCGATAGAGTGCTGTGACATCTCAGCTCACAGCAACCTCCAGTCCTGGGCTCAAGCGAGTCTCTTGCCTCCACCTCCCAAGTAGCTGGGACTACAGGCGCCGGCCACAACGCCCGGCCATTTTTTTGGTTGCAGCCGTCATTGTTGTTTGGCGGGCCCGGGCTGGATTCAAACCTGCCAGCTCAGGTGTATGCGGCTGGCGCCTTAGCCCGTTGAGCCACAGGCGCCGAACCAAGACCAATATTTTTAAAATATCAGTCCAATATCCAGAAACAATGTAAAGCCTATATACATATTTACTATTGACTCCTGAGAAAACACTAAATGAGAAATTGCATTCATAATGTGCAGCAAAACTTCAAGTCCTTTATTTCCCAAATTTCTCTCAAAACTATCTCCTGTGTCCCCAAAGGAACTCCCTCCTCCCCACTCCAGCCTTTCCAAGGTTCAGACGCCACTGTCCCCTTCAGTTGTCTCCCTTCCCTGCTGCTGCCCTCCCCTCCCCTGGCTCCTCACTCCTACCCCCACCCTGCAGTGTCTCTGCACCCTCTCTCCTGTGAATACACCCAGACAGGCCAGCCGGCCCCATTTCCACCATCGCCATGAAAATGGCTCGGGGGCTGACCCCCTTCCAAGGAGGAGAAGAAACTATGATTATTCTTAATCACAGATTGTCTGTGGGGAAGAGGATTCTGAGAGGGGCAGGCACAGGGAACCCTTTGTGAGGCCAGGATGAGGGAGGTGGTGACAAAGCGACAGGGCCTCTAGAGTGCCCTCATGGCAGGGGGTCCTGTCCTAAGAGTAGGGTTGGCTGCATGTGGGTGTCTGCCAGGCTGAGTGAGTCCTCCATGCAGAGTGCATGGCTGAGGGCTCGTGGGTATGCAGCTCCTGGGCACACCTGCAGACAGGTTGCTCTGGGTCTCAGCCTTGGCTCCACATTGGAACCACTTAGGAAGCTTAGAAAATACTGATTCCCTGGGCCCTGCACCAGAGGATCTAACCCGTCTGGTGTGAAGCCCAGAGCTTCCAGGAGCATTAACTATTTTGAAAGCTCCTAGGAGATTCTCAGGGCTGACCCCATTAGGCTACTCAGTTGCTTAGGAGAGTAGCCCAGAGCCTGGGGGCTCTGGACCGCGGCCCTAGATGCAGCAACTCCCACCCCCAACACCCTTCCTGACCCACCAGAAGGACGAAGAGTGGGCCAAGACTCCATAACTTAAGACAGCAGCTGGAGCCGCATCCATTCATCAGTCAACAACTATTTAAAGCGCTCAGCAACTACTGAATGTAAGTGTTGTGAGGGTGATGACAAACTGGCTGAGACACCAAGGTTAGGATGGGCAGTTAGGCCTCTCTGAGGAGGTGACCTTTAAATTGAGACCTGAGTGACGAGGAGGCTGCCATGTGAGCTGCCGTGATGAGCAGGGAGAGCAGCAGGTTCAGTCCCTGCATGAGGCCCAGGGGCGTGCAGCTGCAGGCTGCCTGGGCAGGGCACGTCACAGGGGTGTCTCGGAGCTATAGCAAGGAAGTGGCTTCCATCCTCAGTGCAAGGGGAAGCCCCTGGAAAGTGTTCAGGAGGGAACACCTGGGGCTCAGGATGGGCACAGGTGGCAGGTCCACCCCATTGGGTTGGCAGGCAGCCCCATGCTTTTGCCCAGGGAAGGCCAGCACTCAGCCCCACAGGGGAGAATGTAGGTCAGGCAGCCCAGCTCCCTCAGCCCAGCCGCCAGTGCGGCCCCCTCGCCTGTCAGGGGGAAAGAAGCTGAGTGTGAGATGTGTGGGCTCGGCTGAGAGATCAGCGTTGGCAGGGCAGGCAGAGATAATAGTCCCCCAGGAGCAAGGATCTGGGCCACCACTTTGGGTCCCTTTGTTCCCCTTTCCAGGGTGCCTCTCCCCTTAGCCCTCTGTCCCCTCACAATCTCCCCAGTGGGTCAGGCCAGTGCAGAGGCAGGCCTCAACAGGCGCCTGGTGCAGGTGGCTGAATTTTAAGATCAGGGCTCAGACCTCTAAATAAACCATAAACAAAGCCAGCTTCCCTTGTACTGAAGGAGGGGGATGGCTCCATTTCTCTTCAGCACAGTGACTGGGAAATAAACAAGTGGCTCTGCCTGTCACATACACTTAACCTCTGCAAAGGCATCTGTCAGACCCACCGCACTTCTGCCTCAGTCTTTCCAAGAAATAACCGACATGCCCTAAACTCAGGCTTCTCCCTGCAGGCTCCAAGTTCACTTTCTGTTCAAGGGAAGGCAGACGTGGGGGCTTGTCCCTGACTCCAGATGCACAGAGAAAACTATCAAAGGGCAGGTGCAGATGCCGGGGAAGTGTAGCTGGAGGCATGTTGGTACAGCTCTCTTAAGAGAGAGAGGAGGGGGTGAGCGAAAGGAGAGGTGGGAGGCGGTGGGGGTTGGCAGGAGCGGGCAGAGAGGATAGGGGCGTGAAGTGGCCCCTGTTACAGAGATGGGAAGGGTGGAAGCCCTGGGGTCCAGGCAGAGCCCTAGTGCTCGGCTGGTGGGGTGGCCACGGGTGTGGGAGAAACAAAGAGAAACAGAAGGCAAAGGGACTCTTTCTACATGGGCGAAATCTCCTACCACCACAAAGGATGAAGGAATGAGCGAGAACAAAACCAGACAGGAACAGAAGGAGGCAGGCGGATGAACAAAGCAGAGGAGAGAGGAAAACCCCAGAGTAATCGATTCTGGAGGGGGACCCTCCAAATGCAGCAGATGAAGGGGATGTATTCATTGAGCTAACCCCAAAGAATGGGGAGCTGAGGCCAACGGAATGGGAGTGGCTGGGATTGGTGGCCTGCAGCAGAAGCCACACTGTCATGTGGCAGTGAAGCAGAGCGGGGCTCTGAGCTCTGGAGGGGCCAGAGGCAGGCAGCCATGGTGAGAGGAGGTGAGGGCTGCTGAGAGCCACAGGGCTCCCAAAGGCTGTCTAGGCTGTCCCCCAGGGCTGCTGCCAAGGGCACCAGCGGCAGTGAGACCATCACCCACCATCACCCCCAAGGCATGGGGTGGGGAGTGGGAAAGGCGGAAGAGGCAGCCACCGTGACTACACGGGCACAGAAGGACTGGCACCCTCCCAGCAGCACTCCCTGGGGATGAAGGAGGCCCAGGGACCTGCAGACTGCAGCCCAGGCAGGTGTGAGGGAGCCCCAGACTTCAAATGATAGAAGACCTGCAGAGAGGTGGGGTAAGCACACCCCCAAACACAGCCCCTGAAGGAAACGGAGACAGAGACAAAGACAACAAACAGCAGACCCCTCCACACACAGACGCGTGTGCACACACACAGAGGCACATGCACGTACACCCCCTGTAGCATCAAACACAAGAGAAAGAAAACATATGTGGTACTCGCTACCTATTCTCCCCCTCACATGGCTGCCTCCCCGGAAGCCCCCACACTTGCAAGGCCTGCTGGGGCATGGTGAGACGCCCTCTCAGCAGGCAGCCCACCTGCACACACACACACATACCCAGAGGCAAGTGGCTGGAACGGGGGTGGGGTCGACTTGGATCCAGGAGCCCCCACCGTAAGCCAGATCAAGGGTCCTCCAAGGAGGCCCAAAGCTCTCTACAGCTGCGCAAGACATCTCAGTTGGGATGGTATTGACAGGCTGCACAAAGAAAGGACGCACTGCCCTGTGAGTCCAGAGTCACCCTGTAAGGGCTCTCCCAGGACTTCTGACCATGACCTTTAGACACAACCCCCTGTTAAGCTCTCACACGTTGCAGTGCTCTGGTCTTTGCAAATGGACGCCACACAGAAGGGCTGAGGAAGAGCGAGGGAGCTCCCCTGGGATTGTGGGTCCATTTCTTAGCTCAGCCCGGTAGGCAGGGCCTTAAGGACAATGTTAGGAGAGCAAGAGCTCAGGTCTCAGATCTTGGGAATGAGGGCACAGATCCTGAGCACACTTACACTGAGCCCAACCCCCAGTCCCCATGGTCTGCACACACATACTCTCAATATATCACACGCATCCCTGCCCCTGTCTCAGTCCTACTGGATACTACACAGTACACAATACACTGTGTGCATGGCGCTTGGGTCCCCATTACACACACGCACCACAGTGACACTGCACACATCTCGTCCCATCAGAGGACCCATTTTTATCAATGCTGTACACACAGACACTGGACACGCCTACCTTCCCCAGCCTACAAGCACACACACAGCTCCATGCACTCCCCCGCGGCCCACACGCCACCCCGGCCTGTGCACACGCCGAGCCAGCGCCGAGCCAGCACCGAGCTCCCCAACCCAACGTGACTCCGCAAGCTAAGCCGGGCTCCACCTTAGGATTCCCTCATCCCCTCTCCCCGGCTCCTGTTCCCCAACAACCCCACCCCCGGGCTTCGGGGAAAACTTTTCCTCAGGTCCCTAAAAAGGGAAATCCGGAGTTCCTCTGGTCCTGCCCTGTCACCAGCCACGTGCAAGCTGCCCCTTACTCCCCAGCCCTGCTCCTGCCAGACCTGGTGAGGGAAAGGTCATAGTAGGCAGCCCCCTGGCTGCGCCCTGGGGGTGTTGACAAAAACAGCTGTCACCAGGGGGTGAGTGGGGGGGTAGGGAAAGGTGTCAGCTTCGCACGGAGCGAGGGGCGCAAGGGGGTCGCAAGGGGGGTCGCGGTGACGCGCCAGGGAAGACCAGAGTAGCGGCAGAGGCTGCATCTTCCGAGTCTGGGGCGGCGGCCGCGCCGGGGCCGGGGCACACGGAGCTGTCCGTTCAGCACCACCGCGCCGCACCCAGCGCAAGGCCGGCGCCCGGGGACCCCGGCTCCGTTCCCGCCCCGGCCCCGCGGCGGCCGGCTCGCGGACTCCTGCCTCCCGGCGGGTGAAGGACAAGCGGATCCGCAGGGGGGCTCCGCGAGCGGCGGGACCACGCAGCCACCTGTGAGCCTGCCGCAACTGCGGGCGGCGGCGGCGGCGGCGGCGTGCCCGGCCGGAGACTGGAGGAGACGCTCGGCGGACCCCGCCCGCCGGCCCGCCGGGCGCACACACAGGCGCACACACACTCGCACCCGCGCGCACACGCACAGCCAGCAGCGGCCACCGCCGCGATGCTTGCCGGCAGGTTGGGGAAGTTTCCCGCCGGCCTCGGCCGCGGGCGCCGGTGCTCCCAGGTAAGCGCCTCCGAAACGCGCGGGGCGAACCCCGGCAGCTCTGCCAGGCAAGGCGCAGCGCACGCGGCCCCGGGGCGCAGCGCCAGGCGGGCGGGGAGACCGGCGCGGGCAGAGGGTTCTCCAGTGGTGGGAGCCTGTCGCCGGGAAGGCCGGGCCATGCCCGGTTCCCCGGCCCCGGCTTACAGACTCGAGCAAATTTCCCCGCCCCCAGAGCTCCGCGCCCCCCAAGTCGGCCCAGCCCTGCCCGTGCGTATCGCAGCTCCGGTCCCGCCTGGCTGCGGCGAGCGGGCGGGGGCGTCTCCCGTGCCTGCCCACGAGCGAGGTCAGCATACAGCTCCCGGGCTCTCGGAGCTGCAGAGGAGCGACCCCCGCACGAGAAAAGAGATCTCCGGGACCCCCGGGGTGGGGGTGGAGACGCTGCCACGCTAGTACACACAACCCACTCCTGCCTTTCCTCGGGAGAATCCAAACCCCACGGGGCAGGTCCCCTCCCCCAGGGTCCGTCAGCACCCGGAGACCCACCTCGAGAGGACCGGGTGGGGAGAGGGCGCTGGGGCCCGCAGCGCCCGCGCCCTCGCCAACCCGTTCTCGGCTTGCAGGTGTAGCGCCCCCGCGCGGCGCGGGCGACAGGGCGCCTCCAGCATGACCGGCCAGAGCCTGTGGGACGTGTCCGAGGCCCACGTCGAGGATGGAGAGATCCGCATCAATGTAGGCGGCTTCAAGAGGAGGCTGCGCTCTCACACGCTGCTGCGCTTTCCCGAGACGCGCCTGGGCCGCCTGCTGCTTTGCCACTCGCGCGAGGCCATCCTGGAGCTCTGCGATGACTACGACGACGTCCAGCGGGAGTTCTACTTCGACCGCAACCCGGAGCTCTTCCCCTACGTGCTGCATTTCTATCACACCGGCAAGCTGCACGTCATGGCCGAGCTGTGCGTCTTCTCCTTCAGCCAGGAGATTGAGTACTGGGGCATCAACGAGTTCTTCATCGACTCCTGCTGCAGCTACAGCTACCACGGTCGCAAAGTGGAGCCCGAGCAGGAGAAGTGGGATGAGCAGAGCGACCAGGAGAGCACCACGTCCTCCTTCGATGAGATCCTTGCCTTCTACAGCGACGCCTCCAAGTTCGACGGGCAGCCCCTGGGCAACTTCCGCAGGCAGCTGTGGCTGGCGCTAGACAACCCTGGCTACTCGGTCCTGAGCAGAGTCTTCAGCATCCTGTCCATCCTGGTGGTGTTGGGCTCCATCATCACCATGTGCCTCAACAGCCTTCCGGACTTCCAAATCCATGACAGCCAGGGCAACCCTGGTGAAGACCCCAGGTTCGAAATCGTGGAGCACTTTGGCATCGCCTGGTTCACATTTGAGCTGGTGGCCAGGTTTGCTGTGGCCCCCGACTTCCTCAAGTTCTTCAAGAACGCCCTAAACCTTATTGACCTCATGTCCATCGTCCCCTTTTACATCACTCTGGTGGTGAACTTGGTGGTGGAGAGCACACCTACCTTGGCCAACCTGGGCAGGGTGGCTCAGGTCCTAAGGCTGATGCGGATCTTCCGCATCTTAAAGCTGGCCAGACACTCCACTGGCCTCCGCTCCCTGGGGGCCACCTTGAAGTACAGCTACAAAGAAGTAGGGCTGCTCCTGCTCTACCTCTCTGTGGGGATCTCCATCTTCTCCGTGGTGGCCTATACCATTGAGAAGGAGGAGAACGAAGGCCTGGCCACCATCCCTGCCTGCTGGTGGTGGGCCACTGTCAGTATGACCACAGTGGGGTACGGGGATGTGGTCCCAGGGACCACAGCAGGAAAGCTGACTGCCTCTGCCTGCATCCTGGCAGGTATCCTTGTGGTGGTACTGCCCATCACCTTGATCTTCAATAAGTTCTCCCACTTTTACCGGCGCCAAAAGCAACTGGAAAGTGCAATGCGCAGCTGTGACTTTGGAGATGGATTGAGGGAGGTCCCTTCAGTCAATTTAAGGGACTACTATGCCCATAAAGTTAAATCCCTCATGGCAAGCCTGACGAACATGAGCAGGAGTTCACCAAGTGAACTGAGTTTAAATGATTCCCTACATTAGCTGGGAGGACTTGTCACCCTCCGTCCCACATTGATGAGCTGCCTCTTGTGCCTCTGGCACAGACCAGGCACATTAGGGTTATGGCATAAGGCGTATGCCCAGCCCCAAAGGGGAGAGATGCATGGGATATGCACCCCAGGTTTCTTTTACAGTAGTTAGGATCACCTTCAGAGGGTGGTGTGCCTGACACCATGCCCTTGCACCTTTCAATGAAATCACACTCACTGGTCTTTGCATCATAGGCATAAAATGTTCACCTTTCTGCCAGATGAGTACACACCCAGAATGCTAATTTTTCTGTTCTTTGTGTACACTATTCTAGTGCTTGTGGCCTGGTAATGTCTGTGAGTTGTTGTGCTCCTGTTTCTGAGGTTGTCATGTGAGTTCTGTACAAAAAGCCTCCACGAGTCTGTCCAGTGAAAATGCATCTATGAGGTCAGCAGGGATATCGGGGGATTTTGCTCACAGTCATGTGAAAACAAAATCTCAGTTCTTTATCCATTGCTTTCATTTAGTTTTAATGCCAAAACAAAGAGAATGCAAAATTCAGCACACTTGCCTGATGCAGGTCTGTGAATTGTCTCTATAAATGGTCTGTAGCTCTGTGGCTTGCATGGGTGCCCCAATCATCTTTAGAGCAATGTACACTGATGTTCATCTCGTAAATGTCACTCTTTAGAGAATGTTACTTAGTTAAACATGTTGTAAAGATTGAATGTTTTTTTTTTCCCAAGAATTGATGTATTAGGGACAGGGGCTTCACCTAAACAGTTCAAACACCAGGACGCCTAAAGCTAAGTCAGTGAAGGCTATGCCCTTCCTCCATGGTCAAGCCTCCATCCTTCCTATGGCAACCATAGAGACATGTATTATTTCTGGCTGAGGTTCCTGGTCTAGAACATTTGATCAAATTTCGCTTGTCTTAGGTAGTAGCATGTTTTGGAAATATTTATTTTTTAAGATGTTTAGGAATAAAGTCGTGTTTTGTCTTTCTCAGCTAAAAAAAGGTTTACTGTTGTATCATCTCCCTGAGGTGAACATGGTTGTGTTGCCAGCAAGGGCAGTAGCTTCAATACTTTTGTTGCCTGCTCTGAAAGCTCAAAAAACGACAGCCCTTTTATTTCCAAGCAGAATTTACTCAAATAATTTTGCTGCTTGGATATATTGTATATGATGCTATGATTGCCCTGGAGTTCCTGCCATGACATGGAAACCTCGTAGTATGGAAGTATGTACTCAAAATACAGATGTGCTTGAAGGTAGTGCCCTAGTGGCTTAGCCAGGATGGAAATGCTGCACTTTTAATTTCCATTCCAGCTGCCTTTTGTTGGGGGAGAATAGGTAGAGACCAGGAGAAAGGAAAGAGTCATAAAATGTCATAAATAATAGTAAACCTCTTGAAAGGCTTAATGCTATTCAAAAGACTTCTAAACTAATGTTGAAAGAAGACAACCGTTTCCTTCTCCAACACGCCCCCCTCTTCTTGACTTAACAGGCACATGATGTTGTGAAGAGGAACCTGGGCCCTTGTGTAAGATAATCCTTTTCCATCATCTTCACAGTAATATGATGGTTTTCCCATGACTTTCTTTAAGTTTGGTCTTTGAAGAAGCTGTAGAATGCAGGGGTCTGAGCAATTAGCCAAGGTTTTTATGCAGGGCTTAGGCCTCCCCTTAAGAGGTCCATTTTGTGTTTTAGTTGATAGGGGATAATGCATACCTCACAGAGGTGTGGAGAGGATCTTCTAAGAGGTTTGTGTACTGGTAGTTGCCATGGTGACTGCAGCATGGGCGATTTGTTGGATGAATGCAGTTTGCCACTTATGTCCTTTTGTCTCCAGTTCAAAACCTTCCATCAGACTGGATTCACATGCAGGGGTGGGGCGGCCACCTCTCAGAAGCACCAGGAGAGGCAATGACTATGAGGCAAATGACCACTGAAGCAGAGGAGCAGGGTTAGTTTTTAGAATTTGCACATGGAATACACTTGGCTTTCACTGATGTTTCCACCATTGGAAGGCATAAAATTTACAAAATCATCCCCACTGAAGGCAGGTGATGGTACAAACTCGGAGGACTGTTCGGTTTGCCAAGGCTGATGGTGTCAGGTCACTGACCATGAAGCTTGTGCAAAGTGGAAATGAGGAAGGAGGCAGAATAACCCAGTCACTCTCAAGAGTATTTTTCCTAAGACGATAGTTTACCACCAAAAAAAAAAAAAAAAAAAAAAGAGGTTGCCCTAGTGGGTACCTTTGCAGATGTGAAAGGTGGATAACTCTGGATAACTTGACTTTTCTTTTTGGTAATGACTTGCATTTATCGGTGCCTTTCATTGGAGGAATCCCAAAGTGCTTTAGAGACTATCTTTTTAACATCTCTTGTACATATATATACATAGAAACATACACACACATTCTTATTTAAAATATTACTTTGCCCACCTGGGCCTTCAGTCACTTCTTTGCATGAGAATGTCCCAATAGCATTGAATTTTCCAAGTGGTGATTTCAGTTAAATGAGGAAGAGAACAACCCAGCTGGCTTGAACACTGGAATTAATTTCCACAAAGGATGGAGACTCAACTTTGACCCAGGGAGAAATAATCTTGCTTCCCCCATCCCCAAACGCCCACACCTCCAAGGTATGAAGTTCACAAGTGCTCTCAGTTGGACCTTTGCTTGACTTTGTAAGATAATATTTAACTTAGCAGTTTCCTCTAGTCCCTGAAGCTAACCAGGGAAGGTCAGGTTAATTTTCTGCTCTGTTCTTAGAGCAAAGGCTATTAATATGAGGTGACATCTTTCTTTCCAGCTGTTGTCTTGAAAACAGCTCCACTCCCAACATTTGAAGGTTATTGTTTTCAATGCCATTGGGACAAATATATGAGACGTGCTTTTCTTATTTTATGTGATGAGCATTTTGGAAGTGCTGGGTTGGGAAGGGACACACGTCTATGGCACAAATGCCTGTCAGTTATAGGTTTATGTTTTCTGCCAAACCCCTCATTTCCTGGGGTTTTTTACCAAGGGAGGGCATGTTGTAATGCCAAGCTGTTTTGTAGCTCATGAGGTAGTAATTGGTATTTAACATTTGAATTTGTTATTTCTTCTTATCTTAGCACTCAAGTAATTGAACTACCTGCTAATTCTTGCCTCATTTCAAAGAAAATAAGTTGTTATGCACTTTGGGATAGCGTGATCTGTACAGGCTGTGTGTTATCTACTTGAAGGCTTCACTGGTATTTCTTGTATGTTTTAACAGCATGACTTGTTACAGAGTTGTAATTTAAAAAATTGAGAACGCCATATTTGCGATGTCAGTTTTAACACTCATTAACACACTCCTGTGCAAGCGTTGATGCGGGTTCACTGAATCGTTATGTCTGATTGCTGCACTTCCGTCTCTGCACCTCGGCTCGGGGATAAGCAGGCACAGTGACACACTCGGGACTCCAGCCTCGAAAGGTGTGCAGATTAAATGGGAAAAAATGATCTATGCTTTTTGGAGGCGCTTCAATTACATATGCAGTGAGAAACACAACAAGGGCATTCGAAGTTGGGGACCAGATTTCCTGAGAAAGGCTGGGCTATGTTTATTCTTTGCAGACATAGGGAGATGGGTCCTTTTTCTACCAGGACCTAGAGCTGCTAACCTTCTTGGTAGAAGGCGTGGGTGTGTATTCTTGGAAACTTCTAGAAACAGACTCCCCTGCAGGATCTTCCCCCTCCCCGTACACTGTCCTGCTCAGAGTCTCTGATGGCCAGCCAGCCCTGCTCACCCAGGCCACTGTCCCTGCTGCTGAAGTAGCTCCCTCACAGGACAAAGGGCACTGGGTAACCTTGAGCATCCTAGCTAGCTGGGCACCACAGTGGCGAGGGCACTGGGCCGACCAGGCTGAGCTGGGCTTTGCCTTCAGCTCTGTGATCATGCACACGTCACTTGGCCTCTCTGAGCCTCATGTTCCCCTGATGCAAAATGAGAAGGTTGGATTAGATAATCCCTAAGGCTCTGCCCAGTTCTTCACCACAATGTAAAAACCAGAATTTTTGCATGTCTCTCTGTGTCCTCATTACGGCAGTGAACAGACCCTGATACTCCTTCCTAACTTACTTGTAAGCAAAGCAGAGGGACTGCATACAAACAACCTTCTTTTGGGTTCCGTTTCCTCTCCAGTAATCAGCCACAATAGATGACAGTGTCACGGACAATGCAACTAGGAAACTGCTTGGGCTAGTGTCTGTTTCAAGTGAATGAAGTTTTAACATCATGATTGAACGTCTTCTTTGGGCTTTAAACTATTTACATCCTTTTGCACCTCATCGAAGTTCTTGCTGTTAAAAATCATTAAACAGAGAGGAAGATTGCATTGAGCCCACTTGGCTTCAGGGCTGACTCTGCTCACTTCCATGTGTTCCCTTTGTGGAGACCAGCAGATCCCTACCTGCTCCTAGGAGGGGGCCCCTGTGTGTACAGGGCAGATGGGGCTCCCCAGCCAGGTGAGGAGAGGTGAAATCTGCAGGTGTCCTCTTCCAAGCAGGGATCTATGCCGGGCTGGGAAGAGGGGCGCAGGAGGCTGGCGCTCCTGGTGTTACATCCAGCATAGCCTCCAGCTGCTGTCCCTCCAGGAGGGGGACAAAGGGGTGTACAGGGGCATTTGGGGGCCAAGAGGCCTTGTGTCTTAAGAGGAAAAACGAACACCTCCTCTCGAGGGAAGAAATTAAATACCACATTTACATGGTTATTATTTCCTCTTATTGTTAGAACTATTAACTAGCATTTCTGTTATACCCAAGGAACTTACGTGGGTGTTAGAGCCAATTGATACCACAGGTCTGAAAAACTGCAACATTTTCCTTCTTCTGTGACCTCCTTTGTCCATATCACCATCCTTCTGGCTAAATTCTCCCAGGGACATGATGGTGTCGGCAGCTGACAAGCTGACGCCTTCAGAAGAAGGTGGATACCAACGAGGCCTCAGAGACCTGCCCAGGGGAGACAGACACATGGGGAGGGTACAAGGTCAGGGGTGCCTCGGAGCTGCCCTCACATTCCTGCAGAAGGAAAAGGACAGGGAGAAGGCAGGAAAAGGACAGAGAGTAACCTGGGGAGGAAAAGGAAGGCGAGGTTAATGGAGTTATTTTAGGCCTTCCACGGAATATATGTTATCTGTGCTCTTCACCCAGCAGGGGCTTTCTGGAGGTAGCTATTTCTGGAGGCCATGCCACTCTCCTCCACCTGTCAGCCGGGACCCCTGCCTGCTTGCCGGAGGGTATGGTGATCTGTTAGAATGGAGAGCTCTGGAAACTACTAAATGCATTTTGTATGAAAAGGGAGGGCAGTGAGGGCACAAGGAAAGAAAGAACAAATGTCTCCTGGTGAAGATGAGGCTTCTGGGTTGTGCACAGGAAGAGGCTCAGCTGCTGGCCCGATGGGGGTGGTGGAGGGAGTCAGGGATGCGGGGGAGGGAAAGGGAAGACATTTCTTCCTCCATGAACAGGGACCTGCACAAAGACAGGGCCGCACACGTAGCCCAGTGTGTGTGGGAAACACATGTTGGGGTGGCTAAAAGCAAAGGTGCAGAAATAGGGCAGAGCAAACCAGCTGAAAACTAAAGAGCTTGGGCTTCATTCTTTTGTCACGGGGGGGCGGGGACATCCTGACCACATGAATGTTGTCAGAATGTGTGACTCTGGCAGCGGCTTGGGTGCCTGAGAGGGGCCAGGAGGCCTATTTGAGGTCATGGCCATAGCACATGTACAGGTCAGTTGTAAAGGGAGGGGGCCGTGGGGAGGGCAGAGAGGAGGCGTTGGCTGTGCGGCCTCCATGAGCGGCTGGGCATGGGGCAGAGGGACAGGGACGGGCAGGGTGGCTTCTGGGTTTCTGTTTGGTTTCCTGACTGGGTAGATAGTGGGGCCAACAAGAGAGACAGAGCCTAGGGACACACAGATGTGTGTGTGGTAAGCAGAGGCCCAGGCCAGGCCTCGTGGGCTTGGTAACAGAAGTGAAACCGGGGTGAGATAGTCCAGAGAAAGGAAGAAAGGACAGGGGCGCCGTGCAGGAGGCTGGCATCAGAGGGGCAGCCACGGGCGTGAGTTTTTCTCCTTTCCCCTGGGGACTCCTGGTGTAGGCAGCCTCCACTGCAGCCTCATCTTTCCTCTCCAGCTATTTCCTTATTTCCTTATGTGATCAGCCCCTGATCCTACCACCCTTTTGAAACTGCTCTGTTGATGGTCACCAGTGCTACCTAATAGCTGAATTCAGTGGCCTTTCCTCAGTTCTCGAGCCCCCCCAATTGTTTGACCTGTATATCAACATGTAAGTCCCTTGCACTCCCTTCTCCTGTGTTGACACCATGTGGGCCAGCAGCCCTGTTCTTGGCAGCTCTTTAGCCCAGCTACAGCCATCACTGGGCTGTGAGTGGCCTTTCTGTCTCCAGCCTAAGCTCTCCCTGCCACCCGCGGCCCACGTCACCCTGTGCATTCGGAAGTCATCCTGGCTAACACTGGCCACTTCCTCATTTCTGCTCAGGGAAGCTCAGTGCTCCCAGACCCTCAGGTGGAAATTTCAGTGATCGCTAATCGTCCCCATTTATTTATGCAGTTGCCCACCATAGCCATCATTTACTGGCAGCTGACTAATTGCCAAATACCACTTTAGACGTAGGGGAATAAATCTGAAGGGCATTGCTCACGGTCATGAAGCAGTGTAGACTTTAAAGCCCCCTTACTGTGCATGGAAATCATCTGGGGAGTGTTTAACAGTGTAGGTTTGGGGGCATCACCCCTCCCCCCGAATCGGGTCCTTGGGGTGGGCCCAGGGATCTGCAGGTGGTTTTGGTGCAGGTGGATTACAGACGCTCGTGGGGAAACACCACCTTAGGGTGCACCCTCACCTGCCCGCACACCAGGTTTTCACCAACACCTTCCTGACAGTGAGTCGCCCACCTCCGTCCTTGTTAGCGCACACTTTCGTTTCCACCAGACTCACTTCCACACTGTCCCTGCCGATCGGCTTGCCTGCAATCCCTCCCCTACAGACTCAGCCTCTCCTTCCAGGACCTTAGACTGACTGGCGACTTCAGGCTGAATACAGCCACAGACATGGAGGGGCAAGGGAAAAACCCGCATGGGATCAGTGAGGCTCCAAACCAGAGAAAAGGGCCTAGTAAGGACGGAGTTGCCTTTCGCTGGAGTGACCGGGGCAGGCAGTAGGGACATAGAAATTTGTAACAAAGGACACATGAAGTAGACAGCACAAAGGGACTGGCCATCTGAATGTTGGATGACCAGTCTCATCACCCATCCAGGGATGGCCAATCCTGAGCCCCAGTCTCCTGGTCTCCCAGAGAGACCTGTGGTTTGTCCCAGGTCCCTGGACACCCAGGAATGTTGTGTGAGCAAGCCAGGCTGGGTGAATGTGGAAGGAACGGAAATGGGGTTCTCAGGGAGGTTTTTTCCACTTAAAACTCTTTTCGTCGCCTACATCTCCAGACATTTAAAGACTTCTGAGCTATTTTCAGACCTACTATGAAAAGAACTGAGGTGTTAGCAGTCAGACACCCAACTAACTCTTCCCTAAGAGAAGAGCTGGCATGACTCACTTTTGATCTGTCAGCTTCATGTGGGTTTTTTTCTGGCAAACCTTTGTGGGTCTGCTTGGGCTGACTCCACCAGGAGCGGCTGAGTTACAACCTACCGTGTCCAGGGGCGGTCATCTCAATGGCCAACACGATGGGATCGGATTCTGCATTTCTTTTTGTGGAAAACATGAGAAGAGAGGAGGGAAGCACGATGCACAAACCCCGGGGTGTCCCTGGGCTCCCCTCTTCCCACGGCCAGCGTTCTCGTGCCTCTCCTGGATTGAGATCGGAGGAGCTTCTGGAATGAGGTGTTGCTGGGAACTGACCCCAGAAGAAAAGCAGCTCCACCCTGGCCTCCACTCTGCCCTGGGAACCTGGGAGCCAGTGATTTGAGTTTCAGAAGGAGGACGGTGAGGTTTTATGCACAGCATTTAAATATATTGCTGTGTAATTTTCCAATTTTAAACATGAGATCACTGATTATTCAGTAGCTTTTTTTTTTTAAAGCCCTGTGTTTATGTGTGTGCTTGTTTTATAGCCTTTTCATGCTAAAAAATTGCAGTCAAACCAAAATATCCTACTGACACGCACATTTACCTGCGTGGTCGCAGCCCTTTCCTACGGGAATGTGTAGAGGTATGTCACAGCTTTAGAGCTCGCCAGATGCTTCTACGGGTCTCTTGTTCTGATGTTTCAGGGACGAGCCTACTGCCTAGAAACTAGGATGTGCAGATGTCACCTCTGCAGAGAGACCGGAGCGCTGGCCTCAGCGAACAACGCCAAGAATGGGATTACATCAGCCAGGAGCCTTTGCTCATCTCAGACAGTCCCTTAGGGCAGGTTTGAAAAGTCACAGAGGAATGTATCTGTGTGTTTACATGGACATGTGTGTTTGCGTGCCTGTGTGTCTGTGTGTGCATGTGTCTACGGGTGTGAATCTCTGTGTGAGGAGTGTGTGTGCCTTGTGTGTCTGTGAACATGGGGGCAGCCACGTTCCACAGGGGGCTCTCTCTGCACTTCCCCCAGTTTCAATACGTTTTCTGCTGCCCAGCGACTGACTCTCCCTGCGTCGTCACTCTACATTCAGCATCTTCCCTACTTAGCTGTTAGGCTGGTCATTTGTATTTAGTGACTGATGTCTGTCACCCCCACCAGCCTGAAGTTTCATGGGTATAGGGCTATTTATCTCCAGTGGCCAACACCATGCTTGGCATAGAGTAAAAGCTGACAAATAATAAATGAAATGAGGCCAGAGTGGCCTCCGCATTGTCCTTTCTGGATAAACTCCATGGCCCCAATGCAGCAGGTTACAGCCACTCCTCAGGGACCTGTGATTTGTCTATGACATGCTAATCAGGCAATGACACCAGGAAGAGACAGCTGCCCTGTGACACATGCTTCTGAATGTGCTCCAGGAAGGAGGAAAGGATGCAGGTCCTCCCCAACCCCTTTGGGGGATTGGATTCTGCATTTCTGCAGGGTATTTTTTTTTTCTTTTTTGGCCTGGGCTGGGTTTGAACCCACCACCTCTGGTTTATGGGGCCGGCACCCTACTTCTGCATTTCTTTTTGTGGAAACATGAGAGGAGAGGGGGAAGCACGATGCACAAAACCCAGGGTGTCCCTGGGCTCCCCTCTTCCTGCTAGGGAGAAGCCACACGGCCAGAAGCCGCAAGACCCAAAGTGGGTCTTCTCTACTGGGCGAGGGGAATGGGGCGCTCACACAGAGACTCCCCTTGTATCATTCGCCAATGGGCCCACATTGTTAGCTGGAGAGCAGGGGTCACTAGTGGTTTCTGTGGTCGGGATGACAGGTGTTACTTGTACTGCTCAGGGGGATGGTCTTAACATTAATTAATGTTTCACAGCTGATCCCCCAGCAAATAACAAATCGCAGAAAGCAAATCTGAGTCCTTCTTTTATGTAAATGTATCCTCTTCTGTGGCCAGCTGAGCAGAATGCAGTCTGCATACTGATCTGGCCTGCAGTCCACTGGCTGGAACCTGGAGGAAGCTGGGGGTGCCCGAGCCGTGCGGGAAGAGGAAGTGCAGGGTGCGTCCTGTCTGCAGCGCACCAGAAGTGACGCGGTGGGCAAAACATGGCGCCTCTCTGGGCTTGGGGAAGAGGGATGGCTGAGCTAGGACTTACAGAGGAGGAGGGTGTCAGAGGGAAGAACACGTGCGCAGACTCCCCGCCGGGACCAAGTGGGACATCGAACCTGCTCTGCTGGCCCAGACAGGCGGAAGTCTGCCCTGGGGGGGCCTCCTGAGAGACACAGATGGTTGGAGGGTGGGGGCTGCAAAGGTGACAGGAATCTAGACCACGAGTGTGGGGAGCTAGACTCTCTGAGAGCCTTGGCACAGGCTGGGGCCTTTGGCTACAGCCACAGCTCCTAGACTAGCAGTCTTAAGGCGAATTGCTTCATTTTCAGTTTTTTAAAATGTATTTTTCTAAATTTTAATTATGGTAAAATACATATAACAAAATGATTACCATTTTAAGTGTGTAATTTAGTGACCTTCAGTATATTCACCATTGTCAGTCTCCAAAACTTTTTTCATCTTGCACAACTAAAAATCTTTACTCATTAAAGAGTAATTCCCCATTCTCCACTTCCTCATAGCCCTTGGTCCATAATCAGTTTTCTATTCAGTTTTATTGCATAAGCACATTTGTATATGTGTGTCTGTGTGTGTATGTGTGTGTGTACCACCACTCCATGGTACAGAGCAAAAACTTACATAGATCTTCATTAAAAATCCTAGGTCACACATTTACTACCTGTGGGAACATCATCTTTGTGAATGTATTTGTCTTATCATCATCCTAAAATTTAAAATGATGTTAAAATATGATGATACAATAGCAAACATTCACTAAATACTGTCCGGAGAGTTTTACACATACCCAGGCATTTAATTTTTCCAAACCCTATTAATAGATGCCCTTTATATATTATTCCCATTGGTAGGTAAGGAATCTAAAGCACAGAGACGTTGAATAACTAGCCCAAGGCTACGAATAACATCTACCCTATAAAGAAGGTCATTGACTCAATGCTCCAAAATGTGGGTACCAGTTGCCTTTTTGAGGAGTCCTTACCAGGTGAAGTTTACACAGCTCGTGTAACAAAAGCATCCATTGTGCAACCATGTTGTTATTGCATTGAGATATCCTTCCAATATAGTCTTCCAGACCTTTCTACACATATAAATACACATCTGTACATCTGGAGATTTGAAGAATGGTTTTGTAGACTGCACCTTTTGGGAAACTTCTCAATATTGTTAAGATTTTTTTTTACTCATGTCAATTCATAAAAATCTCCCTCATTCTTCTTTTTTTTCTTTTGAGACACAGTCTCATTTTGTCACCCTCAGTAGAGTGCTATGGCATCATAGCTCACAGTAATCTTCAACTCTTGGGCTCAAGCCTAAGTTTTTCCTGTTTTTGGTAGAGACAGGCCTTGCTTTTTTGCTCAGGCTGGTCTCAAACCTGTGAGCTTAAGCTATCCACCTGCCTCGGCCTCCCAGAGTGGTAGGATTATAGGCATGAGCCACCCTCATTCCTAATGGCATTGTGTGGTTGTGTCAGAGTTTATTTAGCCACCTCCCACTGATGGTCACTTTGTGAGGAGGGTAATACCTTTATGTGGGCCTGGAGACCTTGTCCAAGGCCGTCTAACTGGCAAGTAGCAGAGCTGGGCTCCAGCTCATTTCTCTCTGGCTCCAAAGCCAACAGCCATAGCCTCTGTAATATAGATCAACACAAACTGTAAAGCTTGCTTTACAGTCAGGTGGAAACTCAGCAGATATAGGCCACATTTATTTGTTCAACCTTAATTTATCTCATTCATTGAGCATCTACTATGTGCCATAACAGGGTATGGAGGATCTTCTGTTTCTCCTCTCTTAGCTTCCAGAGCCACCTCATACCTCCTTGCTTATTGTCAATTTGTTGGCCATTCCTCTCGTTCTACCTTCTATCCCCTAGAAGTTTATCTTCTGTCTGTTTTTGTCCTCTCACTCAGCAGTGTCCATGGTCCTTTCCACCCACTCCTCTACCTGGCCACAGAGATCTTCATGTCCATGTCTATCTCTCTCATCCGGCTCCAGATTCATGATTCCAGCAGGCCCCAGGTTGCCTACTCCTGGGCATCTAGGAGTCATCCAAACTTGAACTCATTATCCTATCCCTTGAACCCACCTCTCTTCTAATGAGCTGTATTGCTGTTTTTGAGTGGTTCAAGCTGAGTCCACAGGGCTGTCTTTGACCTCTCGCTCTTCTTTACCCCCCAAATCCATACATTCAACCAGCCCCACTGGTGCAGTTTCTGAAATAGCTATTTGATCTGCCCTCTCCTCTCTGTCACCTCTGCCCTGTCATAGTTCAAGCTCTAAACCCTCTTTCCTAAACTGGGACAAAAACCTTCTCCTCCCCAGTTCTCCAGTCTCCCCAAGCACCCTACCTGTAGCTGTTAGGCCTCATCTCGGCTCTCTTGGGTTACAGTATGTGTCTGGGTGAGCCACAGACCATATTCCAATCATCTGAATATTTCTGGCCGGTAAGTATCTGGAACAAAGTTTCCCTGAATGTGTGCTGAGTGAGTGTTAGCACAAGTGGCATTTCTAAAAATTTTACATGGAACCACCAAGGTGCTTTATTTAAAGCCCTCATCTTTTAGGGCTTGGTTATAGTGAAAGAGTAGGAATCACTTCTTACCATTACATTCATTCCACAATATTTCAGTTTAGGAGCATTAAAAATAATACCATTTCTACCATCTTAGTGTGGTGATTGTTGGTCTGCCATTGATCCTTGGATTTGTAATAGTAATTACACAAAAAATTTATAAATTAAAAAATAGAACTGGTAGGCAAAAGATACATTATTGCTCTGGCTTTGCTGCATTCAAGTACATTCCTTATTTTCTCAATACAACTAAATATTGTATTTTATAAAGTACTTTTAATACTGTGGTTGTTTTCTCATGATATAGGAAGCCTGGAGACTATTCTGAGAAACAAAGAAATCCCTTAATTTTCATACAGATTGCCAAACCATTGGTCAGAGAATTATAGGAATAAAAATTAAATTGTCTTAGAGGAAGGAACAAGATGGTGGCTGAGTAACAGCTTCCTTGCAACTGGGCTTGGTGAGTCTGGGGAGAGAAGACTCCAGGCATGTCTGGCTGGTGGGATCTGCCCAGAAACATCCCTTTGGGGACACAGGGAGTCAGCATGAGACTTCCAGACCCCATGAGGAGGACAAAAGCAGTGGAGAACTGGCAAGTGTTTGCATAGGTTTGTTCCATCTAACTTTGCCAGCAGCTGTAAGTACAGCAGCAGTGAGATTGCAAACTGGGAAGGCCTTACCTGTGAGCTGTTTGGGGTTTTTTTGGACTGACACTCAGTTAAACTACCTTGGGAGAACTTAGGTAAGAGTGCAGAGGACTTTAAGTGTCATCTAGGACCCCAGACTGAGCCAGTGAGCCAGACAGAGCTAATAGTGTTTGGCTGTGGGCTGCACAGAGCCATTGTGGGAGAACTGCCCCAGCAAGCTCTGCCCTCAGGGTTGCAGAGCAAGGATCTGGCAGGAGTGAGTAATCTAGTGACTGAGCAGCCTAAATGCAGAGACTGAGACGCCTTATAGCCCTGGCCCTCAGGGGCATAGAGTGAGGCTGGTATTTTCACACTGGATAAGCGGGCAGCCACTTCTGGATTGAGCCCAGCAACAAGTGCTTTCCTGGGAAAGCTTCTGCTTAGCCAAGGTTAGCAGTTTAAAGTGCCTTTTAAGTGGGCTGAGGAGAGATTTAGGCTCTCCACCCTGTGGGGTTTGAAAAATCAGCAGAGGCCTCCAGTCTCCATCTTGTACAGCCGTATCAGCATTGTGATTAACATATCATACCCCAGAAGATCACCTGTTCCCCAGACAATATCCAACAATATATATATACTGCTTTGCTTTTGGTTTTGTGTTTTGTTTCTTGTTCTTTTTTTTTAATTTCAACAATTTCCCTATAGATTTTTCTTTTCTTTTTTTTCTTTCATTTATTTCTTCATTTTTCTAGATTAAATATAATTTTCCATTGTTGCTTTTTCAACAATTAGAACTCATTTTTGCTAGTGTTTCTACCCCTATTATTTGGTTTTCCCCCCAATTTTATCCTGTAAAGTTTTCTCTTTTCTTGTTTTGGTTTGATTTATAGCATTTTTGTCTTTCCTCTCTACTTGGTTGAGGTGGGTTACTATGTCCAAACAGGCTAGCAGAGAGCTGCTGACCTCAAAGGAACCACCCAACCTGGCACCCCCAGAGGTTGGGGGTTTTTAAGGTTGGGTCAAAGTACCCTACTGTACACCTATATTGCTCCTGTCTCCCTCTTTCTGTGCCTCTCTTCTTTTTGTCAATGTTCTCTTTTACCCATCCTCTCTCCTTTTTTATTTTTCTTTCTTTTTTCCCTTCTTGCTCTTCATTCTTCTCAGCCCTCTGGTCCTGTACCAAAAGGACTCATGAAAACCCTAGTCCAGAGGCATGGCAACTTACAGAGCAGGAGGAATTGAAAGGAAAATTAGGGCAAGGAAACAGATAAAAGAAATCACTCATGAGGAAGAATCAGCAGAACACTCCTGGCAACGTGAAAAACCAGTCCAGAGCAACCCCCTCAAGGGACCATGAGGTAGCCACTGCAGAGGATTCCACCTATAAAGAAATGTTAGAAATGACAGAAAGGGAATTTAGAATACAGATGATGAAGGAAATGATGGAAACAATGAAGGAAACTGCTGATAAAGTGGAAAATAACCAAAAGGAAATCCAAAAACAGAATCAAATAAGAGATGAATGATATGAAGAATATAAAAAGGATATAGCAGAGCTGAAGCAGCTGAAGCAGTCAATTAGGGAACTTAAAGATGCAACAGAAAGTATCAACAACAGATTAGAGCATGCAGAAGAAAGAATCTCAGAGGTAGAAGACAAAGCTCTTAAGATAACTCAGATAGTTAAAGAGGCAGAAAAGAAGAGAGAGAAAGCAGAATGTTCACTGACAGAATTATGGGACTTTATGAAGTGTTCAAACATATGAGTCATAGGTATCCTAGAAGGGGAAGAAGAATTGTCCAGGAGAATGGAAGCCATTCTAGAGAATATTATAAATGAAAATTTCCCAAATATCACCAAAGATTCTGAAACACTCCTTTCAGAGGGATATTGGACCCCAGGTCACCTCAACTCTAACTGAGCTTCTCCAAGACATATTGTGATAAACTTGTTCAAAGTCTAGACAAAAGAAAAGATTCTTCAAGCTGCCAGGAGTAAGCACCAGTTGACTTACAGGGGCAAATCCATCAGGGTGAATGCAGACATCTCTAATGAAACTTTCCAAGCCAGGAAACAATGGTCATCTACCATTCATCTGCTTAAACAGAACAATTTCCAGCCCAGAATTCTATATCCTGCTAAGTTAAGCTTTAAAATTGATGGCCAAATCTAATAATTTACTGATATATAAACATTGAGGAAATTCACCACAACAACACCAGCTCTACAGGAAATACTTCAACCAGTTCTACACACTGACCACCACAATGGATCAACAGCAAAGTAAAAACTCAGAAATTAAAGAACAGAACCTAACTTCCACACTGATGCAAAAGATAAAACTAAGCAATGGACTCTCACAAAACAGATGAATAGAACACTGCCACACTTATCAATTATCTCAATAAATGTTAATGGCTTGAATTCCCCACTGCAGAGGCATAGATTGGCTGACTGGATTAAAAAAAACACAAGCCATCCATTTGCTGTCTGCAGGAAACACACCTAGCTTCAAAAGACAAATTAAAACTCCAAGTTAAGGGTTGGAAGACAATTTTTCAGGCAAATGGAATTCAGAAGAAAAGAGGAGTTACAATCTTATTTTCAGATGCATGTGGATTTGTCAAAAAAGACAAAGATCGTTACTTTATATTGGTCAAGGGAAAAATACAACAAGAAGACATTTCAATTCTAAATATTTATGCACCCAATTTAAATGCTCCCAGATTCTTGAAACAGACGTTACCCAGTCTGAGCAATATGATATCTTATAATACCTTAATAACAGGGGACTTTAACACTCCTCTTACAGAGCTGGAAAGATCCTCTAAACAGAAATTAAACAAAGATATAAGGGACTTAAATGAGACCCTAGAACAACTGTGCTTGATAGACACAAATAGAACACTCCATCCCAAAGATAGATAATATACATTCTTCCTATCGCCCCATGGAACATTCTCCAAAATTGATCATATCCTAGGATACAAAACAAACCTCAACAGAATCAAAAGAATTGAAATATTACCTTGTATTTTCTCAGAACACAAGGCACTAAAGGTAGAACTCAACTCCAACAAAAACATTCAACCCCACACAAAGGCATGGAAACTAAACAACCTTCTGTTGAATGACAGTTGGGTGCAGGAAGAAATAAAACAGGAAATCATTACCTTCCTTGAGCATAAAAACAATGAAGACACAAGCTACCAAAACCTGTGGGATGCTGCAAAAGCAGTTTTGAGATGAAAATTTATCGCTTTAGATGCCTACATTCAAAAAACAGAAAGAGAGCGCATCAACAAACTCACAAGCCTTCTATGGAATTGGAAAAATAAGAACAAACTAAGCCTAAACCCAGCAGAAGAAAAGAAATATCCAAAATTAAATCAGAGATCAATGAAATGGAAACAAAAGAATCATTCAGAAAATTAATGAAACAAAGAGTTGTTTTTTTTAAAAAAATAAATAAAATAGATAAACCTTTGGCCAGACTAACTAGAAATAGAAAAGTAAAATCTCTAGTATCCTCAGTCAGAGATGATAAAGGGGAAATTACAACTGATGCCACAGAGATACAAGAGATCATCTCTGAATACTACCAGAAACTCTATGCCCAGAAATTTGACAACGTGAAGGAAATGGATCAATATTTAGAATCACACCCTCTCCTTAGACTTAGCCAGGAAGAAATAGAGCTCCTGAACAGACAAATTTCAAGCACTGAGATTAAAGAAACAATAAAAAATCTTCCAACCAAAAAATGCCCCAGTCCCGATGGCTTCACACCAGAACTCTATCAAATCTTCAAGGAAGAGCTTATTCCTGTACTGCAGAAATTATTCCAAAAATTTGAGGAGGAAGGAACCTTCCCCAACACATTCTATGAAGCACACATCACCCTGATACCAAAACCAGGAAAAGATCCAACTAAAAAGGAGAATTTCAGACCAATTTCATTCATGAATATAGATGCAAACATTCTCAACAAAATCTTAGCCAATAGCTTATCATTAAAAAAGTCATACATCATGGGCAGTGTCTGTGGCTCAGTGGGTCGGGTGCTGGCCCCTATACTAAGGGTTGCGGGTTCAAACCCAGCCTCAGCCAAACTGCAACAAAAAAATAGCCAGGTGTTGTGGTGGGCACCTGTAGTCCCAGCTACTGGGGAGTCTGAGGCAAGAGAATCGCTTAAGCCCAAGAGCTGGAGGTTGCTGTAAGTTGTGTGATGCCATGGCACTCTACCGAGGGTGATAAAGTGAAACTCTGTCTCTACCAAAAAATATATATAAAAAAAATAAAAAAGTCATACATCATGATCAAGTAGGTTTCATCCCAGGGATGCAAGGCTGGTTTAACATACGCAAGTCCATATACATTATCCACCATATTAACAGAAGCAAAAACAAAGACCATATGATCCTCTCAATAGATGCAAAAAAAGCATTTGCTAAAATCCAGCATCCTTTTCTAGTTAGAACACTGAGGAGTATAGGCATACGTGGCACATTTCTGAAACTGATCAAAGCTATCTATGATAAACCCACTGCTAATATTTTACTGAATGGAGTAAAACTGAAAGATTTCCCTCTTAGAACTGGAACCAGACAAGGTTGTCCTCTGTCACCATTACTATTCAACGTAGTGCTGGAAGTGTTAGCCAATACAATTAGGCAAGACAAGGAAATAAAATAAAATAAAGGGCATCCACATGAGAGCAGAGGAGGTCAAATTCTCCCTCTTTGCTGCCGATATGATCTTATACTTAGAGAACCCCAAAGACTCAACCTCAATTCATCAAAAAATACAGTAATGTCTCAGGAAATAAAATCAATGTCCACAAGTCAGTAGTCTTTGTATATGCTAAGAACAGTCAAGGCTAATTAAGGAGAGGCTAATTAAGGACACAACTGCCTTCACCATAGCTTCAAAGAAAATGAAATACCTAGTTATATACCTAACAAAGGAGGTGAAGGACTTCTATAAAGAAAATTATGAAATCCTAAGAAAGGAAATAGCAGAGAATATTAACAAATGGCTGGGAAGAATCAACATTATTAAAATTTCTATACTTCCCAAAGCAATCTACCTATTCAATGCCATCCCTATTATGATACCAACATCATACCTTCAAGACTTGGAAAAAATGGTTCTGCATTTTGTATGGAACCAGAAAAAAACCTGTATAGCTAAGGTAGTTCTTAGTAATAAAACCAAAGCCGGGGGCATCACCATACTAGATGTTAGGCTGTACTACAAAGCCATAGTGCTCAAGACAGCATGGTCGTGGCACAAAAATAGAGACATAAACATTTGGAATAGAATAGAAAACCAGGAAATGAAACTAACATCTTAAAAACACCTAATCTTCGATAAACCAAACAAGAACATACCTTGGGGGAAAGACGATAAATGGAGAACAGGATATTCACATGTAAAAGACTGAAACAGGACCCACACCATTCTCCACTCACAAAAATTGATTCAAGATGGATTAAAGGACTTAAATTGAAGGCATGAAATGATAAAACTCCTCAAAGAAAGTACAGGAAAAACACTGGAAGATATTGGCCTGGGGAAAGACTTCATGAAGAAGATAGCCGTGGCAATTGCTACAACAAAAATAAACAAATGGGACTTAATGAAACTGAATAGCTTCTGTACAGCTAAGGAAATAGCTGTACAGAAAAGAAAAGAAAAGAAAAGAAAAGAAAGCTTCTGTACAACCAAAGCAAATAGACCACCTACACAATGGGAAAGGATATTTGCATGTTTTGAATCAGACAAAAGCTTAACTAGGATCTATAGAGAACTCAAATTAATCCACAGGAAAAAATCCAACAATCCCATATATCAATGGGCAAGAGACATGAATAGAACCTTCTCTAAAGAAGACAGACAAATGGCTAACAAACATATGAAAAAATGCTCATCCTCCCTAATTATTAATGTAAATCAAAACCACCCTGAGATACCATCTAACTCCAGTGAGAATGGCCCACATCACAGTATCTCAAAACTGCAGATGCTGGTGTGGATGTGGAGAGAAGGGAACACTTTTACACTGCTGGTGGGACTGCAAACTGATACAACCTTTTTGGAAGGAAGTATGGAAAACCCTCAAAGAACTCAGGCTAGACCTCCCATTTGATCCTGCAATCCCATCACTGGGCATCTACCCAGAAGGAAAAAAAACCTTTTATCATAAGGACACTTGCACTAGACTGTTTATTGCAGCTCAATTTACAATCACCAAAGTGTGGAAACAGCCTAAATGCTCACCGACCCAGGAATGGATTAACAAGCTGTGGTATATGTACACTATGGAATACTCTTCGGCCATTTTAGAAAAAGGAGACTTTACAGCCTTTGTATTAACCTGGATGGAAGTGGAACACATTATTCTTAGCAAAGCATCACAAGAATGGAGAAGCATGAATCCCATGTACTCAATTTTGATATGAGGACAATTAATGACAATTAGTGACATGGTGGGGGTGGGGGAAGGGGAGAGCAGAGAGAGAAAGAAGGAGGGAGGGGTGGGGAAAGGAAGAGCAGAGAGAGGGAAGGAGTGAGGGGGTGGGGTCTTGGGGACAAGACACAATTATAAAAGGGACTTTACCTGACAAAGGCAATCTGTGTAACTGGTTTCTTGTACCCTCAATGAGACCCCAAGAAAAAAAATTAAGTTGTCTATAGATAAAGCAAAAAAAGATTCCATTTTTCTTATTTTGTGAAGCAGATGTGATCATCTGTCTGTTTTGTATGAATCAAACAGTCTAGACAAATTTTCTTCATTTTCCTTTAGTAGCTTTTCTTTTTTAAAAAATTTCAGATTAATATGAGGGTACAAATGATTAGGTTACAATGTTTACATTTGTTAGGTAAGGTCCCTGTTGTAGTTGTGTCCCTCACCCAGGAGGTGTATCAGATACCCTTACCTTGTGCCCATTAGGTGGGAGCACACTGATTCTCCTCCCCCTCCCCTCCCTTTTTCCCTTCCCTCCCCCTCTCTCTTCCCCTCTCCCCCTCTGTCCTCCTTCCACCCCCTAGTTTGAAATGAATTGAGTTTTTCTCTTGTGAGGGTATGCATTAATTCGTAGATAAACTTTCTGAGAAATGCCAGAGATGTGACCATTTTCACTCCATAATGTCCGTCCCTCCTGAAACTGGGGCACAGTCATTCAGAAATGCAGCAATATTTGTCACTTGCACTTTTACATTCAATTGGATAATTATTTGTTCGAGAGCAAAATAAATGCTTCCCAAAGTTCCAGGGTATTGGATACTGAGTAAACGAACAAAGGTTTGGGAGACAACATAGGTATTATATGAATGTCAGTTTGAGAAAGCAGTTTTTTTTTGTTTTTTGTTTTGAGACAGAGTCTCGCTCTATCACCCTTGGTAGAGTGGTGTGGCATCACAGCTCACAGTAACCTCAAACTCCTGGGCGTAAGTGATTTTTCGTGCTTCAGCCTCCCAAGTAGTTGAGACTTCAGGCATCCGCCACAATGCCCTGCTATTTTTTTGTTGTTGTAATTGTTGTTTAGCAGGCCCTTTGTTATACTGAAACTTGTGTAGGTTACTTTTGCTTTCCATCTGAACTTTCTGTGCTGCTGCAGTTTTATTTTCAGTTTCCACTCACTTTTGCTGTGCCTCAGTTGAATTTTATGCCTCAGCTAAGTAGTTGAACTAGGTCAGTGGGTTTGGGGAACTGGGACCCTACAACATGTAATAAATATATAAAAACTTATTAGGACATTTTACCTTTTTTGTACTGTCTCTGAAATACACTATGTTTTATTCTCACAGTGCATCTGTTTGGATTAGCCATATTTCAAGAGCTAGTGGCTATCATAGCTATCATATTGGACCACGTAACTAGACAATGTAAATGTTTCTGGTTTCTTTCTTCACATTGGCTTCTGGGAAGCTTCAGACCAAATTCGTAGTAAGCAATTTTTGTTACTATGATTCATAGCTCCAGATAGTGTCTACTTTTGTTTTTCTTGTTGTATTTTAGCTTTTCTCATTTGTTCTTCTTTGTCTTTCTTTTTAGACAGAGCTTCACTTTGTCACCTTTGATAGAGTGCTGTGGCATCATAGCTCACAGCAACCTCAAACTCTTCAGCTCAAGTGATTCTCTTGCCTCAGCCTCCTGAGTAGTTGGGTACCCAACACAACACTCAGCTACTTTTAGAGACAGGGTATTGTTCTTGCTCAGGCTGGTCTCAAACTCCTGAGCTCAAGAAATCCACCTGCCTCGGCCTCCAAGAATGCTGGGATTACAGGTGTGAGCCACTATGCCTGCCTCATTTGTTCTTAATTTATGCTATTTTGTTATATTTTATATGTCTTTCTATGTAAATTGTCTTAATTAAAACTGAAAAACACCCATGGCCTTGAGAAAACTGCTGAAAAGAAGATGAGCTTTTCACTCTGGGCACATAGCTAGTGAACTGGTTTTAGGAACTGGATTTCAACCTGTTTCCCCAGAATCTGTTGCCAACTCTCTACCCATCTTTCTCTGTCCCCTTTCCGTCAACAACTAACCTCAGCAGATGGATAACTAGAAATGAGTACAGCTGAGTGTGACCAGTAGTTACAGGCCCCAGGAAATAGGCCAGCTATCACTTGGTAGTAATTCAGGTAGAAAACATTCAGTGAGTTGGGGAAAAAACAAAAAATAAAAACAGACTATGTGATTATATGATCTCTCTTAAAGTGCAGGACAAATTATCCTCAGTACATTTTCACTAAATGCTTTAATTGTGTAATGAGCTTTCTCATTCACTGAAACTCGTGCTAACTATCCTTTCCTACTCTCTGCCTTTATGCTTTGCCATCCCCGAAGTGCTCTTCTCCCTTTCTTACCTTCATAAGCCTCAAGATTATCTCCTCAGGAAGCCTTCCTCAATGCCACCTACCTCAGGGCTTTGTTTCTATTTTCTTACTTCAAGTACCACACTCAGCATCCACACCTGGCACCAGGCTGTGAGAACCAGGTCTTGGGCAGGAATACTGCCTTCACTTCTTAACACTTAGCATAGATGCTGGCACCTAATTAGTATGGTTTTAGCAACCCATTAGATTTCTGTGAAATCGAAATGATTTTACATTAAAAACTTAAAGACATCCTACTTGAATTTCTACGTATAATGGTGGTCTGCCATATTCAAATTCAAATCACAGCCCCAAATCACTACTCACTTGCTATTGCATTAATTGACCCTCAAAATCAAAAGTCTTGCTGAAACTTTTCAAGGACCAGGTTGATTAGTTCATTACTATTCAGCTCTAATATCAGATACCGTTTTCAAAGACCACATTGACCACATTCTAAGCATGCAAACCGATTTATGTTCTAGCTCCATCCATGTAAACATAAAAGAGGTAAAGTTTCCATCTTTTTAAAGGCTGCATAATATTCCATAGTATACCATATACCACAATTTATTAATCCATTTGTGGGTCAAACATATTCTTCTTAGCCAAGTATCTCAAGAATGGAAGAAAAAGTATCCAATGTACTCAACCCTACTATGAAAGCTATAACCCAACTACAGCCCAAGATGAAGGAGAAAGAGGAGGGGGAGGGGTTGGGGGAGGATAAGTGGAGGGAGGGAATTATTGGTGGGACCACACGTATGGTGCATTTTACAAGGTTACATGTTAAATCTACTAAGTGTAGAATATAAATATCTTAACAGGATAACTAAGAAAATGAGGTGAAGGCTACATTAACCAGTTTGATGAAAGTATTTCAAATTGTATATAAAACCAGCACATTGTACCCCGTAATTGCATTCATGTACACAGCTATGATTTAATAAAAAAAAATTATGGGCATCAGCTGGTGTGCTTTTTAAAATAAACTTCTGTATACTTTGTGAAAGGTCAACAGGGATGAATTCATGAATTTTCACATGGACTCATTAATAATGAAACAGGTCTACATTTCAGATGCCTCAGCATATCTTGTTTTTTAACATCAAAGACTTCTGTTCCAAGTGCTATTATGTCTTTTCATTTGAATATTTTTGCCAAGAATATTTTCTTTTTAAATAGGAAAGAAAGCTGTCATAGAATAAATGGGAAGGCTGAAAATTGCACAGCTGCAAGATTGCCCCCATCCAGCACGCTCTGTGTGCACTGACATATTAGAAAGAGAATATTTAAAAGCTGAGAGCTTTAGTATCAGGTTTTGTTTAGCTTTTACTCAACTAATTACAGTTCATCTTGGAAAATTCAATAAAAATTTAAAAGACAAGTAGTTGCTTGGTTTGAACACAGGCAGGCACTGGATTTTCTACTAGAAAAAATGTGAACTTACTAGCTTTTACCACTATCTAATAAAATGGAATAGATTTGCTTTTCTATTTAGGAAATGTGGGGTAAGGCACTATTTTGTAATTTTGGGTTAAAACTGCCATTGGTGTCATGCTTAAGAAAACACTTTCTCTTTGCTCTTTTTCTTTCTTCATATCCTTCTCTTTCACATCAAGTGGCTTATGAATAGAACAATAAAAGTGGAAAAATACGTAAACGTAGATTTTTTTTTTTTTGCAGTTTTTGGCCAGGACTGGGTTTTGAACCCGCCACCTCCTGTATATAGGGCCAATGCCCTACTCCTTTGAGCCACAGGCACTTCCCAGAAAGGTAGATGTTTTATAAGGGATTTTGGCTTGTTGTCTGATCCGGGGCTGGGAGATGTGTGCCTGGTCAGCCTGAATCGGTTTTTGTATAAATGTGATTTGAACAGGACATGAGGCCAGGAACACAAGGGCCAAGGGCATTGTCATGTTCTCTCTCAGCTCTTTCCAGAAAAAGAAGAACAGGAGTTATCCCAATCTCCAGCAACCTTATATCCTAGTAGTCCCCTTCCCCTCCAAGTGGTAATACCCACTATGGAAGATTCCAGCAGAGTTCTAGGTACAGTAGCTGAACAGCAAATCCCCTTGAGACATAATATCATAGTTAACAGTCACAGGAACCCTATGAGAGGATTTAGGATTACTCATGTTAGGCTAGATCTTTTTAAAGTATAGTGGAAGGACTCATATCTCTCAATATTTCCTTTTAAAAAATACTTTTAGTATTTATAAATATAGGATCAGGGATGTGTAGGTATAGAGATCATAGAATCAAAATATAAATTTGATTTTAAGCTTCTTTGGATTAAAGTAAATTGAGACCAAGTCAATTAATTACATAATTCACACACACACACACACACACACACACACACACACACACATATATATTTTGTAGAGACAGAGTCTCACTTTATTGCCTTTGATATTTTTAAGGATCAAGAATGCTAAAATGTTAGTGAAACAAAACTTTAGAGATATAAATTTGAAATTTTCTGACGGGTCTTCACAAATGATGCAAAAAATAGATGCCAGGTTTAACAATATATCTACAGTAAAAATAATTGTCTTAAAAAAGAGGAGGGGGAAAGTTTAGCTTGACATAATGCTATGATTTGGGCGTGATTTGTCATGTTGAAATTTAACTGCCAGCATAATGGTGTTGGGAGGCAGTGAAGTTAAAAGGTTGATTAGGTTGCTAAGACAGATTAATGTTTTGCTCTCAAGATGGGGTTAGTTCTCCCAGGACTGGAGTAGCTCCTGACAGAGCAGGTTCTCCCATTTTGCCCTTTTCCTCACATGCCCATTCCCCTTTCATTTCTCCACGACCAGTGTGATGTAGCATGTGGCCCTCACCAGAAGAGAACAAATTCTGATGCCATGCTTCTTGAACTTCCCAGCCTGCAGAATCGTGAGCCAATTAAACTTCTTTGATTTATAAATTACCCAGATTACCTATATTCTGTTATAGCAACACAAAATGGACGAGGACATGTAACAACTTACTTTGCTCTGTGTATAAAGAAAATATCTTAAATGATAGATTTTCCCCCATGGAAATCACTTGCAGAGAGTAGATTGGGCCCTTAAGAAAAGATCTGTCTAGGTTGCAAGAGACCTTAATTCACTTATAGGGGTTGCCAACCTGTGGCCCAATTTTGTAAGGATTTTTTTTTGTGTGTATTTCTGGTGTTGGCTATTACAAAAAGTGTACACAGACCTTTTTTTGCTAATCAGCTTTCCTTCCTGTTTGTGTATTTAATGTGTGGTCTAAGACAATTCTTAATTCTTTTAATGTGCAACAGAGAAAAAGATTGAACATCCATGCAGTTCAACTTGCTTATCAATGAACAGAACCTTTTTGTTCATTCTTGCAAAAACAGTGCACTAAACTGAAACTGGTTAAAGTTTATTTTTAAAGCTGAAATCATTTATATGTCATATGCCAGGAACTTTGCTAAACATTTTACATGTAATAGGACATTTGATCTTCCCAATTGCTACATTTATTATAGATGAAGAAATTGAAAAACAGATTAAATTGTTATTTTTGCCCAGGGCAGCAAAGATGTAAAGGAATAACAGATTTGAACTGAGATCATTTGACTTCTCATGCCAGGCTTCTTCCACTATGCTGATTAATGTTTCTCTAAGCAATTATCAAAGAAAGACTGGTAAAGGAGAGAATAGAATGTATCATTATTAAAAAAAAAGCTTTCAAGGCATAAGAACTCCACATATAGTCTAATAATAAAGAAAAAAATATATATATATTTTTGAAACAGAGCCTCAAGCTGTCACCCTGGATAGAGTGCTGTAGCATCACAGCTCACAGCAACCGCCAACTCCTGGGCTTAAGCGAGTCTCTTGCTTCTGTCTCCCAAGTAGCTGGGGACTACAGGCACCTGCCACAATGCCTGGCCATTTTTTGGTTGCACCTGTCGTTGTTGTTTGGCAGGCCCGGGCTGGATTCGAACCCGCCAGCTCAGGTGTACGTGGCTGGCGCTTTAGCCTGTTGAGCCAGTTGTATTTTTGTACAACTTATTTTGGAAGCTTGAATAAATGCACCCTGCATCCTTTTTTCTGTAAGTAGAAAGGATGCCATTTCAGAAAATGTAGGCTTGTTCCACTGAAATGTGAAAGAGGTAAAATTGACTAACAACGATCCTCTCCTCTAAGCTTTAATCAAAGAGTCAATTCCTTGGAATACCCAGCAGCAGGCCGGCTTAGAGTACCTGTCCAACATCCTGCGCTTATTAAGCTATGTGAAGATTCTGGAGACAGGTAGAGGAGAGTTTAAAACCCACACTGGCATTAACTAGCTGTGTGACCTCATTTAATCACTTAATCCTTTCTTTTTAGTCTTCATGTTCTTTTGCTTTAAAAGGAATATGCATTTTTTTAAGGTTTTTTAAGGTTTTGCATTGCTTAGTAGATGCTCAGAAAGTGGCTATTATTGTTGTCATGGTAATTACCTGGGGGAAAGTGCTTGTATGGTTATTGATGACAATTCTTTTTTTTGTTTGAGCTCATCGCATTCGATAAAACCTTATTTAATACATTATATTTAATATACCTGCAAGTACTATGGGGGAAACAAGATGAACACCAAGCCTCTGTTTTCAGGAACTTTACAAACCAGAAAGAAGATAACCACAAGAGAGTTTATAAGTTCAGTTTGGCGGGAGAAAGGACTAAAATAAAGCAGTATTGGGAGATGAGGTCATCAAGGTCAGCTGAAGCATGTTGTAGGTCTGAAATGTCAAGAGGTAGACTTCGTTCTCAATAGACAAAATTCTGTAAGCAGAAAAGTAACCAAAATCAGACTTTTTATTTAGGTAGCTTAGTGAAGACATTGGTGGCAGGGAGGAGTCCGGTTAATGATATAGTCTGGTGTGAAAAGAGCATGAACTTGGAATTGTTTTTC
Source organism: Perodicticus potto (assembly GCA_963574655.1). Classification (NCBI taxonomy): domain Eukaryota; kingdom Metazoa; phylum Chordata; class Mammalia; order Primates; family Lorisidae; genus Perodicticus; species Perodicticus potto. Next base: position 3,554 of record CAUYRH010083435.1, on the reverse strand, counting down.
CAAGATTGATGGAAGAACTGAGTTGGTTGGTTGCTTTCTCTCTTAGAGTCTTTTTGTGACCCCAAAAGTAAGTAGGAAGTGGTTGACTGAGGTTGAAAGTGGTTTTTGTGGACAGGGAACAGGATGAAACTGAGTGAGTCCCTGGAGGACAAGTCACCGTCAGTGGCATCAGACTACCCAACTAAGGTTTATAAAACTTCCTTGGATCTAGGTCTCAGCACATTGCTTAAACAGCAAAGAGAAAGTTCTCAGTAGACTCTGGATTCCTAGCCTTTCACAACAAACAATAATACTTAGTACTCCTTAGCATTTTGATAAAATATCGAATTAAATGCCTATGCCTAGTGACAGTTTAGTAATGCAGTGTAACTCCAATTTTTTCTAATGATGTTCTATTTAGAATGTCAGTATTCTTAGGATTTATTTTAATCATTTTTCTTTAACATACAGGATGAGAAATGAAAATAGCATTCCTATTTAATGCTAATGTGTCCACAATTTGAAAAGATTTCTTGCGACTAAGTTGAAATCATCTTATTAATGCATTATATAATTTCTCTTAGAGAACTATATATCCTTCAGTGAGTATAGCATGATTTTAAACCCTGGGGATGTGATCCAGGAGATAAACAGAGGAAAGAAATATAAAAGCATGTAAATAACGTATATAAGATTATTTACACAGTGTCTGACACATAGTAAATACCTTAAATAATAAATCCATTTAAATACATTTGTTTTCTGATTTATATTGGCTAAATTAGTTCAGATTTTTAACATAAAACTATGCTAAAATAAGCTAAGTGTATTGTAAGTCTGTAAAAATGAGTCATGTAAGTTCATTAAAGAAATAATTTTCTCATCTAGAGGACAATATATACAATGATGCTAGCTTTGCTGTGAGATGAAACCCTGACTCATTAGCTTCAATTATAATCACAATACTGCATTTGTTAAAGGATAGGGGTGTGCAGAAAGCACTTACATATTTTTGGAAAGTTCTTGGCAACCAAGGTTAAAAGAAGTAGAAAACTCACTAAACTAGAAAACTTTTTCTTAAGCATCATGATTAGGACTTAACTAGACTTCAAGATTCCTTTCATGGTTTGTGGGTCTTCAAAACTTATCCTAAATTTTTTATTGATTGGTGGGGTAAGGAAGGAAAAAGATAAGGAAAATTTTAAAGTAGATTACCCTAAAATCTTTTAGCATTTCCTATGTCTGTAAAACAAAGCCCATTGTTCTTTTTTATTTATTTATTTTGAGACAGTCTTTCACTTTGTTGCCCTTTGGTAGAGTGCCGTGGCATGATAGCTCACAGCAACCTCAAACTCTTGGGTTCAAGTAATTCTCTTGCCTCAGCCTTTCAAGTAGCTGGGACTAAAGGTGTCTGCCCAGCTATTTTTAGAGATGGGGGTTTTGTTCTTGCTCAGGCTGGTCTGGAACCCGTGAGCTCAGGCAATCCATTTGCCTCAGCCTCCCTGAGTGCTAGGATTACAGGCACGAGCCACTGTGCCTAGCAATGTCCGTTGTTCTTAATTTTCTTAAATATGTATGTGCATATTCGTATACCAACTTAAATAAACTTACATATGATAGAGTATAATCTACTTATATAAAAATTACAATGTGATTGGAACATTTGACATTATTAAAAGGACTTTTGAGATTGAATTAGAGTGGTTAACAGTCTTTGATGAATTAATTTGCATAAATTTTCTAATTTTGCAAACTGAAGAGAAAGCATCTTCATAGGTTTCTTGTCCATTTCGCGTAGGTGTTTTTGCTTGAATGATAGCAAATCAGTCATTTGATTCCATCAAATCAGGCGAAGTATTAAACAGGTTAGTGAAAAGAAAAACAAGACAAAAAAAAAAAAGAACAGGGTGCTGAGTTGATCAGCTCATGTGATTGACCCAAACAGGCTCCGGTAATGAACACCTAAAGCATATATTGTAAATTCAATCTTCATTTTTAATAATCTTTTATATAGGCTCAGCGCCTGTGGCTCAACGGGCTAAGGTGCCAGCATGTACACCTGAGCTGGCGGGTTCGAATCCAGCCCAGGCCCGCCAACCAACAATGACAGCTGCAACCAAAAAATGGCCGGGCGTTGTGGCAGGCGCCTGTAGTCCCAGCTACTTGGGAGGCAGAGGCAGGAGACTCGCTCGAGCCCAGGAATTGGAGGTTGCTGTGAGCTGTGATGCCACTGCACTCTAACCAGGGTGACAGCTTGAGGCTCTGTCTCAAAAAAAAAAAAGTCTTTTATATAGGTTTCATATTTATCACTATTTTTATAATCTCATAATTTGTATCCAATTACACAATTTATTATATGTGAGGATTCAACAGGGCAGAGACAAATGCCACTTCAAAGCATTATCTGGGGCATAGATACTCTTTTAAAATGGAACGAAAACTTCCCTGAAATGATGTACCTTCTGTAGCAGACATTAGTGAACTCACCAGCATTTCCTGTTCTCTCTTCTCTAGCCACATGGTGAGGCTGCACTTCCTGGCTCCCTTGAAATTAGAAGTGGCCAGGTAACTAGCTGTGAATGCTGGCTTGTGGCAGACCTGACATGTGTTGCTGCCAGCTGGAGCTAGTATGAGATTTGCCAATACCCACCCACCCCGACTCCCTCACTGACGTAACCACAAATGCTGCAGATGGTTGAGGCTCTATCATTGGGTCCGCAGGAGTGGATGACAGAAGCAGGGTACCCTGCCAATCTAAAATGGGCCTGGAGCATAAGTGAGAATCACCTGTGTTATGTGATGACACTGAAGTTTCAGGGTTATCACCACTGCATAATCCAGCCTGTATTAACCACTATGCTCGCCTACCTTGGGCGAGACAGAGCCCAGGTCATGAGTTTAAAAAAAAGATACAAAGATGAAATATGCTGGCACAGTAAAATTTATTTTTCTTTATGATTTACATGTAGTAATTAAACACACAAAAGAACAAACACTGTCAAGATGGCTATATGTAGCTTAGGAAACAACTGGTCCCCGTTCAATCATACGAATATTCATTCAGCAAAGAAATGAGTTTCTTTTTAATGGTTTTAATCTTTTTCAGTCCCCAAGGCTTGCACAGTTCAGTACAAATGTTTCTGCTATTGTGTTATCATTAGGCACATGATGTTTACCAATTCCTAGACAATAAATGAAGTCAACAAAAAAGTCTTGTGACAATAGGGCACATTTTCATAGAAGTAAATTTGATGAGGTTATTAAAGTTTGATTCAATTTAGCTATCAGACCTATACACAAAACATGAAACAATATTAACAAATTACATGTGTATTAAGTTTTTGTTTCTTTTAAAATATTAACCATGCATTTTTGTGCAAGGGTTCCATTGATTTCTTTGGTTTTAAACATTATAGCTGTTTGACCTAAGTATGTATAATTCTATTTGTACCAAACAGCAAAAATCAAAAAAGGTTAAACAAAATTTCAAAAAGGCAAAAATGGAATTATTGCTTCAATATAAAAAGGCCTAGTCCACTGGAGTACTACTGCCATTATTGCTTTGTTTCTCTTGG